>JBCAUG010238805.1:0-18648 GCA_038406175.1 Haplosyllis leylae
ATAATTCCCCGGGGATAGGTCGGCTACGCAGCGGGCGGTATGCCTCTTGCGTTCACGCAGGAGGACTTTCTTGTTGAAGTAATTTTTACTTCTCAAGATTACAGCGAGGCCAATGTTATGACGTCACCATCGGTTCAAAAGAGTATGGTGTAAAAGTGTAGGCCCTCCGGCTAACAAAAAATATCTCCTGAGTGCAACCTGTCTACACTCGGTAACCGCGAGGGGTCTTGGTTCTGCAATTTCAAAAGAGTGACCCTTTATTTGAGCATCTCTGTTGGGTCTTGATGTTCAAAACATATATTGTAGTGAAGATGACAGCGGGAATGATTCCTTGGCAAGGTTAAATAATCGACAAAATGTGGAATCAAACTCATAATCTACAGGTCGTTACGAAAGCCTTTAGTGTAAATAGAATGTTGATATTCATGCAAGGCTGTTCTGTTTTGAATTACCTTGTCAATCAGCAGATAATCAGGTGGATGGTGCCCATAAAAGACATGAAGCTTGAGTAATGGGTCAACAGCTTATGGTTGAGCACAATGTAAATGTCTTTAAAGTCACTTAAGAAGTAATTCAGCCTTTTAGGGTGTTAGTTCTTTTCACTTGAAGGACGTTATGTAGATTGTTTGAGAGTAAATTGGTGAATATTTCAAAGCAGGGTTTAGCATAAGCTGAGTAGACCAAAGAGCACCTAAATCATTGCTTTTTTGTTCTTGCTTCGTGGAGAGAATGACCTTTGATGACATATACAAAGGTAATATAGGATACGGAACACTATGATACGATAAAGACTGTACCAAAAAGGAACAGTATTTCTTTTTTGATGTAATTCTTACAAATAAACATTCTAAAATGCTTCGTTTACCCTTTTTTCTATTGACAGTCCTCACCAACTCTATTGGAAAAATTCGCAGAATATCGTTGGACAAAAACTGTAAAGCGGTTACAAGGTATACTAAATTACTTGGAACTTTGGAGACCTTGTAGGAATCAATATGCAACAAGACAGCAGTAGCGGATCCATGGGGGCCATGCCCCCAGCCCCTCTGTCCCAGATAAGGACTATCTCTTATGCACCTCTTGACTGTATTTTTATATTTTTTCAAAAAAATTTCCAGCCTCACTTCCCTCGGCATGAATATCAGATTTCTTTAGCTCTCCTAGCCCAACTCTGATCATCATTTCATTTCATATTTTGTCTTCTTAAGGCCCTAAATTTGTATTTTTTCCAAAACAATTTCCAGCCTCGCTTTGCTCAGCATGAATATTGCTTTCACATTCTTCTAAACTCACTCATCATTCCATCTTCTTATGTGCATACTGCTACATTATATTAACTCAAACCATAACTTATCTGTAAGGATTGAAGTAAAGTATTTTTCATACATTATAATATAAAAAAATGTCTGACAATTAATAAATATTTGAATGTAAAATTGTTTGGAAATTTGAAGATAAAATGCAACAGTTTCTTGGGTCCAAGAGGATCCAGATCCCTGGTTTACAAACTAATGTATTTGCAAACCTAACCAAGAGAACAAATTTGTCAAAATAGCCAGAATCTTTTATATTTTATGTAATCTTCCTACATAAATGCAAGTTAAAATTTTTGAAGAAAAAGTACCTGGAAAAGTGGGAGAATACATATTTGACATTTAAAAATGCAATAGCTTCTGGGGCCCTAAGTGGGTCCCAGACCCCTGGCTTACAAACTAATGTGTCTGCAATTTAAACCAAAAGAACAAATAAAATCTTCATTTTCTTATATTAGGAAAAGGAACATTGTATTTGTCAAAATGGCCAGAATCTATGGATATTTTGTAATGTATCCACACAAATGTACATTAAAAAATTTGAAGAAAAAGTGGGAGAATGCATATTTGGCAGTTAAAAATGCAAGAGCTTCCAGGGCCCTAAGGTGGGCCCTGGACCCCTGCAAATATTGGCTCACTTCGTTTGCGCAACTCCGCTTCGCTACGTCGGCAAAATCTCAGGGAAAAATTTTTTGGTCCCCCCACTGATCAAATCCTGGATCCGCTATTGAGACAAGTCAGATGACAAGAAGATCAAAGCTGGAACCAGGTCATTATTTGGTTAAATGTTCATACATTTATTTTCCACAAAGAAAAACACCCAAGGAAACAAGAACAAGTTCAATCAAATCAATGACAAAACAAACAAATTCTACGATTCGTGAAATAGCTTCGCTGCAAACTACAGAAACAATGGGGACACACAGAGCCTTCGGGATCAATGGCTGAGTGATCAAATTTCACAATCTAATAAATACTTGTCAGATCATCTTAGAGTTTTCTCCAGGCGAATGAAGCATTTGTTATCAATATAGTCCGAGAATACATAAAAAACCAATAACAAGTGACGTTTGTAGGCCAAGACACCTTCAATAGGAAACCAGCAACATAAATAAATGAAGACTTCCCCATTGAGTACAATGGTACTCAGGTACTCAATAATTTAAGATGCGGCAATTTTTTTCCAATTTGGCCACTTTCCATTTTGAACAAAGAAAAAATATCTTCTCCAGTTGAGTCCTGTTTACCTACTTCTAGCTTCAGATCTTCTCCAGTTGAATTTTGGTGTAATGATTTATTTGGTCCTCGTGTAGAATGCTAAAACTCCACTGTGTAAATATTAATATTAATTATATTCAATAAGTATTTAAGGGAATGCTGCCGGTAGATTAAGGGAATGTAGTTCTAAATGATGGTCAACATTCTACACTTGCTCCAATTTATTGTTCCACAGATGGCTAATAAAGGAACTACCTAATGGTCGCCAGGAAATAACTCGACCTCACCTTGACCTGGCCTTGCTGCCTGTCAATATCAATACGTAAATTGAACACAAGACACAAAGAAATTCATGAGGACATTGATTGCGTGACGAATGTTTCACAGATAATGACCGGAAGAATTCCAACAAAAATAACCCACCAGTTTGGTAAACAGTATGATCGAGAACAAGAATACTAAATCTTTTGCCCTTGATACGCATGATTATATCTATGTAAAACTTTAGAATTTTTTTACGAAATGTACAATGTTGGCAATGTTGACATTAAAGACTTCGGTCGGGGATAACAAAACTCTGATGCTTTACTCTTTGAGCTAACTTCGCAAGTGCGAGTTGTGGAATACTTGACTTTTTGGTGTACCAGTTGGCTTTTGGACTTAGATGGCTAGCTACAATCAGTGGAGCTGACTGCATAAGGATCTCAGAGTCGTAGTCTCACAAACAGTGGCATGTTAGCTCAGAGAGGAGAGCATCAGACTGGAACCCCAGAGGTCGCCAGTTCTATACCTGCTGACTTTTTTGCTGATTTTTTTTGGTTACGAAAAGCTCGATCAGCAAACATTTGTGGCCTCTCACAGCTGCTTAATACGTGGTGCATCTTTCTGACCCAAATATATTGTTAAATATTTTCAAATTAATATAAAATTAATCAAAATTAATATGAAACTGTTGGATATAAATCACCCAGAAGTTCCATTCAAGAAATAAATCATCCTACTATTTAATTTTGAATGATATGTTGCTGGGGGAGATTTATCTTTTGAAACACTTTTTCATGAATTTTTAAACATTTTCGTCACTGTAATTCCAGTTGATTCATTACCTGTAATTGGTATAAAAAGCAATTAAATCGTCACACAGAATTATATACTTGATGGATTTTTGTCTGGTATCTGTGGTATAAATCCCGTGGAGAGATGTATTAAAACGAAATAATACTTCAGAACATAGATCCTTGGAAGAAGGACCCTTGAAAAAGAAATAAAACATCTCGATCTTGGCCTCCACAATTTGCATGCATATTCAACGTAAAAGTACGTGACATCTCTGAACATTAGTTGTGCGTGAATTTATCTTCACCGATGGAGCCAAGAAGCAAAAATGTCTCTGGATTTGGAAATGTGTCTCTGAATTTTTTAACTATGTGATGAGTCCATTTGTGTGGCAAAATGCTCTGACATTAATGACATCTGATGCAGTAAGCAACCTAATAGTGTCCTCAAGATGTTTCCAAATGAGCTTAAGGCAACTCAGCAGGGATGTAAGTCTGTCAGACCCTCCACTGGAGACACATCCCTTGATGATATCATTTTGCAATGTATGCAACACATACAGTATACATGTTGATTTACTTCAACCTAATTTTTGATATATTCTGCTTTCGCTTCAATTTGATATTTTATTATTGAATCTGCTGTAACATCAGATATTTATTTCAAGTTCACAATATTAAAATGTTTAATATCAGTGTTGCGACCTCGCTACTTATTTTAAACACTTTGTTGTTGACTTCTTTCGACGAAAGTTTCCAATGATAATTCATACAACTGAATTTTAGTGTGTTTAATTGAACTGAATTATCCCTTGCTCGTGAAAAGACTGTCGGTGGTGCAAATCATGATTCTCCGGCGGAAAAATATGGCTTAAAGCTTCCCAAGTCTGCAAGGGGGGCAAACCTGATTTCGGTTTTCGTCATAATGTGGTGGGGAGGGAGAGGATGAGCTGGAATCTATCTTTTGGAGGGTAGATATCTGGTGGCCAACTACAACTATAGGGATTTTGACAACGTTTCATTTTTGTCCTACACGGTTCAGTCGTGTGCATCAGATAGTCTCCTTTGCGGACGAAGAATGGACACTATTAACAGAACTACAGCAAGTATTTCTTCCTAAAATTGATGTTTCAAATTATGCTGTTTCGACTTATTTTAAAATTAGTGCGTAGGATGTGCTGTCAAAAGAATTTAAATTTAGCGAGGGAAAAACACTATCTAATGGAGAAAGAAAAACAGAAAGCAATATTTCTCTTTGATGCTAATGTATTCCACACACCCCGCGGGAAGTTCTTACAATTCTTTCTATTTTAAGGATGCCAGAGTATTGTGATTCTATTCTTTGCAGTTGTCGTTCGTCTGTGAGAATTCAGTTTTTATTGTGTTTGCATGCCTGTGGCAATAAGCAATATGTATAGTAGTTCAGATATCCTTAATCTAATAAGCAACTGTGTATCATAATTTTCATCATTTTATGGTCAAACATATTGCTTTTCTCCGAAACTTGGAAATAAAGATAACCTTTTTAATAATACATTTACATTGCAAAGGAAATTACCTGGGGTATATGTGTGTCGGCTTTTGGCGACTTCGAGTTCGAGTAGAGTTCGAGTTACCTACCGAGGACATACTAGGACACAAAATTTTGTTGTTGAAAATGACCTAGGCAACAAGCAACTCATTGACTAGTACTTTCTTGGCAACAAGCAACTTGTTGACTAGTACTTTCTCAACAACAAAGCAATTTAAATTGTTGCTGAGAAAGAACTGGTCAACAAGTTGCTTGTTGTTGAGAAAGTTCTAGACACCAAAATTTTATGCCTGAGCATTTTCTCAACAGAAAAATTTTGTGGCCAGCAACCAGGCAAGATTTGCATAATTTATTATAAATTATTATAAATCATTGTTACTGAAGACATACTTGCACATAAAATTTTGGTACCAAGTACTTTCTCAACAACAAGCAACTTGTTGACCAGTTCTTTCTCACCAACAATTTAAATTGCTTTGTTGTTGAGAAAGTACTAGCCAACAAGTTGCTTATTGTTGAGAAAGTACTAGTCAATGAGTTGCTTGTTATCAAGAATGTACTTGTCAACAAGTTGCTTGTTGCCGAGATCATTCCCAACAACAAAATTTTGTGTCCCAGTATGTCCTCGGTATCAGGCAAACTCGAACTCTGCTCGAAATCGAACTAGCCGTTTTCAACTCCTGGGATATAGGTCTCATTGTGGTGGCACGAGAGCTGCATGTTGAGGCACAATTGGGGTCTATCTTGTATCGTTTGACCTATTCACCCACGGTTGGGTAGGGCTGAAGTCTAATTTTGTAATCACAATGTGCTGCATGCGCTGCATGTATCTGCTTGTATCATTTAACCTTGTATTCAGGTTTAAAGTTTGTTAAATAAAGTGCACAACCGGTCTGAACTACAATAAGTGTTTTTTTTAAATTTTGGTGGGAACACAGATACTTTGATAGGTTCGACAAATTGAAGTATTTTCTGATCTTTTTGCAGGGTGTTCTGTGTAAAAATGGTATCATTCCAAAACTTCTTAATACAGATTATATATAAAAATAAAAGTTTTCAAAAACTGAAATGGTAGATTATCTTGCAAAATAAAGCAGAGAGCTAAGTGATTGCAGAACGTATACGCAGGTACGTATAACCTTCATAAAGCATGGCGAACAACATTTGTTAAAAAATCAAATACCTACACTTGCATGAAGGAACACTGTAAAAGAGCATTTGCCGTCTTTAATCTTTTTTAATTTTTTTTTGCAATAAAGGTATTTCTGCCAGAATCTGGCATATCCTGCCAGATATGACAAAGGTAAGTAATTGCAGAGAAAGCTAATAAATTAGGGATTTCAAAAATTCAGAAAACTATTATTTTTATATTTATCTAATCTTTAAATATAAGATAATAAAAGTATCAGACCAATGAAGTCAAAGAACTTATATGGTTAGTTATTAGAAACCAAAACTAATGTGAGACCACAAATTAGTGGTTGAACTCTTTAATTTAAAATTGAGACAGAAATAAAAGTAGATTTAAAATTTAGAAAAAAGATAAATATAAAATATCAGAGTTTCTAAATTTTTAGATTACTAAATTTACTATACTTTTCCAGACTTACTTGCATTTCCAAAATCTGTCAGGATCTGTCAGATTCTGCCAGAAATGCCTTATCATGAAAAACCCAAATATTTGGCAAACGAGCTAATTTTCAAAGCAAACCTTACAGCTTGCAATGTTTTCTCTCTTTGTTTACACCTCTGAGTGTACTGATTGAATTTATGCTAAAAGATATTTTGTATGAAATTTAAATCTTCTCACTAATGGAAGAGTGACATCAATGTTCTTCTAATGCGATGAAATCCATTTGCATCTCTGCACGCAACACAGCGCTTTTAAAGAGAAACATAAGACATTTATCAAGATGTATTTCTTTAAACTGGGATGCTTTTTGTACCAGTTGATGAATATTTCTCACCGATTACACTATTAGTGACTATATTGTATCTGTTTCTTAAGTGAAACAATGATTTACAAATGCCCCCTATGAAATTCAGGAATTTAGGACTCTATCAAAGAGTTCTGTTCTGACTTTATCTTCACAGCAATAATGAATGAGAAAATTCAATTTACAATTATACCTAAATAACCAATACATTTATCTAATAGATAGTGCTCTACAATTTATTTTTATATCTAGCACATGTGAACTGTGTTTTAATTTTTGTTCAATATTGAGGGGAGGCCGTGATATTCACAGTTGTTATGTCCTCAACGTAATACGTACAGCAGAGCGACATTAAGTGTAGAATTTCGTGTTTTTCACAAAAACTATTCATTGTAATTCTCACAACACATGTTTGGTTTAGATTCCAATCATACCCAAACCCAAACCTCATCCTCTTTAAAGTTTTACAACTTCATGGTAATTCATGTTATGACTTAATGGGAAAGAGTGGTTGTAACATGTATAACATATGTTCAAAATACAAATTTTAGTTTGTTGCAAAAACACGAAATCCTACACTTGATGTGGCTCTGCTGTAACTAGACATCAATAAAAGAATAATTAAAACCTGTTTATAGAATTTCCCCACGGACGTAATCGGTCAGAAAATCCTTCACTTCCTACAGGTTGCTTTAGATGTAGAACTTGTAACAGCAATTTGTTTCTAATTTAGTACAATTGCAAATCGAGATATTCACTACATTGATGTAACAAAAAATCAAGATGTGAGATTTTGGTGAATCTTTAAGATATTCAGGCTCTGTATTGTATCAGATCATTTCTTCATTTCTGATAATGGCTACAATCCAACATGGCCAACAACATATTCAAGCTGAGCGATACAACCATCGTAGCCATTTTGTAATGGCTAACATCTAAGATGGCTGACAACATGATAGCTGAACAAAGATGGCCGCCAAAGACCTGTTCCCTCCACCATTATCAGAATTTTGCAATTTTGAGTGTTTCCGAGTTTTCTGATGTGCAGTTCCCATTTTGCAAGGGTTAAATCTATTTCATTTTTTAAAAATGTGAAAATTGAAAAACTGACTTTAAACTAATAAAATAACTTACGTGTCACCAAGAAAGGATTTATATTCATTCTCGTCAGATTCAGTACTACAGCTGTATAATACCTTAAATTTTTATAAAGATTGCAAAATAAATGCTTGATATTCCCGATTACATTATTCAAAATTTAAATTTTTGTCATAGAAAATTCGAAACTTAATTCAACATATGTTTATCAAAATTTCACAACAAATCTCACTATTTTCCTGTTAAACTAGTGCATGCGCGAATATCATGACAGCGCACTATTTGGCTTAATGTCGAGACACCACGCAGAACAAAACGTTCATCAGACGAAGAAGGTGGTTTTCGTAAATTTATTGAATAAAATTTGCACTGCAACACGCGGCGAAGGAGAAATGTGGTATTACAAATAATTGTTAAACTGATAGATCTACTTCAAATAGTTCCATTTGTATGGTAGTAATAAAGCTGTATTTTAATAGCTTCGGGCATTTTTGATACCTATATATTTGTAAAAGAATAAAGAAAGGTTCATTACCTCGGCCTGACATCAATCCTACGCCCAAAGAGTTCACCAAGGTAGTAATTCTTTTGTGGAACTGAATAAAAGTGAAAAGAAGATGGATTGAGTTTTGGGCTATTGTAATGATCTTTTGTAAAGATGTGAACAGATCTTCTCTTGTGGCTTTACCAGATGAAACTCTATCATCGATGGTTGATGAGCAAAGTCTCTCGTCCAACCGAGTTGTGTTATTGCAAATTCGCAATAAAAATATATATGCACTGTATAACTTTGTCTGAGCTGCATTTAAAACTTAAATAGCAAAACACTCATTCACTCAATTATGTGCGCTTTTTTTGATACACAAACATGGAATTTTTTTTGTTTTCCTATTACATAAATATAGTAGTATATGCTAGGATTTTCTTTTATTTTGGTAGTTCAAACAATTATCTGATTATTTTTATCAACGCCTGTTCATCTTCAGTAGGATATTCGTATTTTTCATATTTGAATCTGGGGAGTCAATGTAAACTAGAAACAGTCAAGAGTGATTTACTTTTGAAGAACTTTTTTTTTTTTTTTTTAAATGTTTGTAGGACATAAGTCCTTTTCGTGGGACCACTGATATCCCTGTTTTGGACTTCTGGTGATGTCTGCCCTGGGTATCAAAGCCAGGGTGGATCCCTTGCATGCTTTCTCGCTTGGGTGATCCCCAGATTCACCTCTGATGCAATACCTGCTGACTGTATAGAGGTCAGCATGGCAGCCGAGCCTTTTTGATCCACATACCTGCAAACGTGTCCGCAAGCATTGGTGGAGGTTCGGGGCTCAAACCCATGACCGTCCGTGCTGCACGCACAGCGCTGTAGACCACTCGGCCATTCCGGATCGGCACTTTTGAAGAACTTTCATTTGGTACAAAACAGTTGAACTAGTAGCTCAGCTGCTGACATGGATTACTTCAGTTATTGTCAATAAACAATTTCACAAAATAATAATTTAATGTCCTAGTAGCCAACACCAAAAAATGGCAGAAACTAATTGATCAACTTGGAACCAAATTTTCCTGAATAAAGTGCACAGCATGTGATTTTGAAATTAAAGGTGATCCATATTGAGGGAATATCAAAGTTCATTCGAGTTTTTCCTAAATAGAGATGCGTTCTGTAGATTCTACAGAATCACGGGAAACAAAAGAAATCCAGTAGCAAAATGTTACCCCCCACTGGGAAGTGAACCCAGGCACTGACTTTCCTCTTACTTTCATGTCCTGCATGCTAACACTGAGCTAATTCCCCTATCTGCTGGAAGTCTCAGCCCTTCAGATCCTTATATAGTCATGCTCTATTGATTCCAAAAAAATTGTGCAAGAATAGGGGAATTTTACGAATCAAAATTCATAATACATTTTGTTTTTCAGAGAAACTATTTTCATTTCCAAGAAATGTGATTTGCATGAATCTTCGACCAGAATAGAGTTATTATCCAGTTGGCCAAACAGACAGCCGCTCCAAGTAATCACCTTTCCCACCTTAACCTGCTTCTGAAATTCCTCCTTGGGCATGCACAATAGAATGAAAATTATAATACTTCGTGATAAACATTGAGATAGTGGGATGGAAACAAGATAGTCAGGAATTGGGTTACCATCATCAAATCAAATTACACTGTATGTGCAAAACTGAAAGTTGCAGCAAGTGTCACCAACATGTTATTCTCCTACTTTTATCTCAAGGTATCAAAGAGTAGGCTGATGATCGTACCTGTGACGAAAGTAAACAACCAAACTAATATATATCATTTTAGAAAAAAAAACGTAAGAAGAAAATAATGTTGTTTTATCAGGAGAGTTCATGCAATAGGCGTTACAAGTTCATACAGTTGACAGGTGGCAATTCGAAAACGATTCGGAAATGTGTTGAGTAAAGGGTTGCTTTGAACGAAGTCATAAGACTGCACGTTTGAACTAGCTTTAGGTATTCCCAATTGAAAATGCACACACTGACGGCTTTAGATTAAAAATTTGACTGCCACGACTCATGTTTCTAGCTAATAGTTACCAGATGCTCAAGGAAGAACAAAGTGCGGTATTTGTCACCATAAAGTTGGTTGTTTTATCAATATTGGCAGAGAGGAAATTATAACACTCAACTAACACAGGAGTATGATCTAGGTGTCAAATACGTGCGTTGGACTCTTTCTGCAAATATAATTTTCTGCACGGTGTTTGAAGCTGTTTTAGCAATGATCGCAGCCCCCCTTTGGAACAAAAGAGCAACCATTTCAAGGTACAGACCGTTTCACTGAGAAACTACTTGAGGTGTTTGTCGCAAAACATAAAGACCCTCATTAACAATCCTTTTGAAATCTATTTTGACATGAAATGGGAATTGTACAGGAGGAAGAAGTTGTGATAAATTTGATTACAAGAACTTATTTGACGCAAAAAGCACTCGCCATGGTTTGGCGGCTTCACATTGATAAATGACCCAATTGGTGTGTAATTATTGGCAGTTATCTAAAGGGAACCTGATGTATTATGAATAAGTAATGTAAACCTTCCCACAGTGTAAAATGAAGAAAGACTTCCAGCAGGAGATTGCTCTGTGAGACACTTTGTAATTTTCTTTTTTTGCGAGGAAGCTGTTCAAAGAAGGATAATTTTTCATTCTTAAATTTCCAGAAAAGTATTCTATTACAAATCTGCGTTTGAACAGCATTTGGAATTTAAAAATAAACATTTAGTTGACATTGTGTCTGTTATTGTTTATCTGCAGTCGTATTGAACAGTAGATATACTGAATTAATGTTTTTAGATCGATTATGTCATTATTTTTTTGAAAATTAAAATCGCCAAAATCTGCCATGATCAACCAATTATTTTGTTTAATATCAGATACATTTATTACATGATTGTACATGTGTCTGGCTGGTGTAAGAATTTATGTCGTTAAAACAGGAGTCCACATTTTTTAAAAATAGCATTGACATTACTTTCAGATTCGTCATTCGTGAAAATAATTTCTGTTTCTGAACATGTAACTTTGTTTATGAATAAAAACCTACCAAGGAAATTGTGGAACCTCCCATGTCTTCACCAAATTTACTCAGTCCAATCCAGCATCAAATCTTTTTAATATGATGTTGTGTCATTGACCCAATTGGTGGCATGTAGAGCCTAAATGACATCACGACAACATTCTCATGTAAACAAATTCTAACCAATGACTGAAGCTTAAAGTAGGCCTGCCTAATTATCATAAAACTGCCACAGGGTGTTAACAACCCGCAGGACAGGATGTTACAAACCCCTCGAAATAACCAATAAAGTGACTCCACGAGCCACCAATGATCAGATAATACATCTTCATTCATTTACTGCATCAAAGGTTTTTGAACAAAGTGAGGAATTCATTACAATATACTTTGTTTTTGGGGACGAAAAAGCTTCAGTCTAAAGACTGAAGTTAGATTCATTTGTTCAAGATATTTTTGCATATTACACTTTGTCACGAAAAAACGGTTGAAACCATAGGTGATGTGAATGCGACGAAGTAAGATATTTTATTGTGCAGAGTAATACTCATATTTTGAGTCTGAAATCTGAAATTTTTGCAGAAGATTTCCGCAGATTACAACAATGATTATGGCGATATTGATTCAAGCAACAGTGACAGGTGAAGAACAAAGTATAATTGCACTAGTTGACTTCAACAAGTGAACGAATGTAACATTAATAAGATTAATTATTTATTAATTATTTTTTGGGTTTAATTTCTATTGAGACCGTGAAATTCAATTTTGGGAAATAACCGCCTCAAACTGAAATAAAGGCAATAATTTTACCAAATACTTTTGAAATCAACTAAAGTCCAAGAATATCCTTTTTGATAAATACATGTAGACCTATACATGTAATTTATATGTGTCTACTTCATTTATGATTGTTCTGACATGAAGAAATTAATATGACTGACTTCGTATGTAAATTAAATTTAGTACATCAAACTTAATCAGGCAGTCCATTGTTCATAGAGTGATCACTCAAACTGTATCTTCGAAAACATTTCTCGAATCGTTGGAAACACATAACGTACCTATAATAACTTTATACAATGTTTTTCATTATCTCAAGATACATTAAGCACTTCATGCTGCTTCAACTCAGCTTTTCGGATTTCTTAGAGAAGTATTAGTTAATGTACTAGCAGTTATATTTGGTGTTGCCTTAAAAAATTTCACACCATGGAACACCCTTGAGAACGGTCGACATACTCTTATTAATTTGTTATAGAAAACTAGACGGGTCTAGTCTTTTGCCTTGGACACAGTCTTTATGTTGCAACTTCTATCTTGGCCTCATTCCTTGTGTGACATAACCTGGATGTTTTTGCATTTTTATTGACCCAGTCAGTATCAGCCAATCATACTGTGAGTTTAGGACTGAAATTTCTCCTGTCAGTTGTAGCTGTGTGCATCACACATAGTCTTTTTGGAGGTGTTTGTTTTAGCTGTTCCAACAAATCTAGATCCTATTTCTTCCAATGTAGATTTTTTGTTTACTCATATCTCTTGAGCTGTTTCACTAATTTTAATATTGCTTTGCAGACTTGTAGGGTACATTCTGGAGAGTTTGTACACCAAGAAAAAGATATATGTTACTTAGTTTTGGAGATAAAAGACAAAAACAATACAAAATACATGTTACAATTTGTGAATCTAGACTAGATCTGTTGTGAGGTCTTTTTGATATTGCGGTACAGCGGTAATCTCAGGTATGGCTGAGATAGTATATTGCTACGGGCAAGTCTTGTAGACTTCTGGTACTGTAGATCTCTCTAAGGTGTGTCTTACATCCGATTCCACATAAGCAAGAGATACTTGTAGTTTAACTGATTTATTGCAGTATGTTATAATCTTCTGTGTTATGTTGTTCTCTGCATTTAAGCCTAGTTTCCAAATCGGCATCTAAGCCTAATTCTGGTTACTGCGTGAACCACACTGTCACTGTGTACCCACTGCCTTAAGTACTCAGGGTACTTGACCTTGATTGGCTCTGACTAGCATCTACAGCCTTTGGCTACCCATCTGGTTAGATCCTTGTGAGGCTCTCAACGTTTAGATGTGTAGTCGACAGCTGCACGGTAACTTTTAGGCCCGTGCACTGTAAACTAGAAGTGGTGACAAAAATAGTTAAAGTACGGATAAAACTGCAGTTTCTACTGTAGATTCACGTTCAGCTTTATTTAGGATTTAAATCTGTAATATAAAATTGAGCATTATCGTTTGGCCCTCTCTAACACATAATCCTCCCCTATCCCTGCCTGCCGGAAGTTTAATAAATTCTGTCATTTGCAAGATATGTCTAACACATAACGCCCGCCCCTCCTCGCTACACTCTCTTCTGCATCACACTCAATCGACTTTTTCCTATTTTGAATTTAAAATTCGTCTAATTCATCTTATTAGACAACAAGAAATAGTGTAATATTAAAAACACTTTTGTGAGGTTTGAACCACATATCTTCTGATCAACAGTCAGGCTTGCTAACCACTAGACCAAAGTGTCAACTGTGAATGAGAGACACAGAAAACTTTGCTATAGACTTCAGTCATGCTTGACTGATTCTAGTTGAATTCATCTAATTCATCTAATTAAACGAATCTCATACAAAATAGGAAAAACAGGATTCTTAAAAGTGTGAAAATTTAAAAGGCTCTGATGGGAAAAAATGGAAAGTACTGACCTGTCTGAATGTTGGTCAGTACGAATTTCAGAGTTATTTAAGTGACAACAAGGATGTCACTAGTTTCACCCCATGGTGAAGTCCAGATGTTGGCCAGTACACAGGCCAGGGTGGTTTCAGTGACATGAAAGATGTTACTGGTTCTACATCAGGGTGCAGACAGGGAAGAAGACACCGTGTCTACTTCAGGGGTGCATACTGCAGATTTCCCAGCATTTCTTAGCCTCTTAACAAATTCTCTAGATCTTTTCTAAACTTTTGACCTGATAAAACGTACAAAAAATAAGCTGCAGAGTTATAAGGGGATTTAAGGTAATCAACATAGTTTACGTAGAAGAGCATTGCGTATCCTGGAGTCGTTAAGAGTAGATAACCAATCGTCACTAGTAGTAGCATGGTATAGATTTGACGCTCAACACTTTTCATTGGATCTGTTTGACCTTGACTTTGACCTTGACCTTGACTTTGACCTTCCTTTCTGCCTGTTTCAGTAAGATTTGACCTGGATCTTTGATACAATATTTCCACAATGACACTATTCATGATTACTAATGACACAAAGGGCATTACAAAATTAAGAACAAATGTCAACCAATAGCAGAACTGGCCAGATATTTTATCCAATAATTTTGCATATTGGATACAATATTTCCCACGAAAATGAGTTGCAAACAAATGAGGGGATCGAAAAATAAAACTAAACATAACAATACATGCAATGGTAATTTTGGCTCTTTTAACCGTATTAAACGAAGCTGTCTTATGAGGTTGGATGATACTGTAGAAGCGTTGAAACGTCATGCTGATGACTAGTAGGTTGCTGCACATGGTAGATGAGAACAGAACGTAAATGGCGATGCAGCAATACCAGTACTGGTTTGGTGGCATGTCAATATCGTGGGCCGTACTTAGATACCCTGCAAACACTGCAATTATGGAATGGCATTAGGTTTTGTGTCAACTCTGTTAACAGGAAATTTATTGTGCTTTGTAAGAGGCACATAAAGATAAATGAAATAAACATAATTCGAATATGATGATGAAAGGCAATAGAATGTTCAGGTTTTGTCAGCTGAATTTGTCAAATTTGTATTTTGAAATACTGGTATTTTTTCTTATGGAATACAGATATAACATAGTACATTTACTTTATTTGAATTAACTGTTTGTACAACTATTGCAATCGAAATGCATACTTGTATTTAAAATTTGAAAACTCATAAAAAAAACAATTTGTTAAAGATACTAAAACAGTTGACTCTGTGACACTTTTTTGAGTATTTGGAGTCATATCCATTATGAAATCAATGTCCTCTTTTACATGACAATTTGGATTGACCAATTATGCTCAACTCAAGTGGCCATTTTCATAAATCTACTTTTTCACATTTTCTGAAATATTCTTCTGCAGTATCCACTGATCAACTGTAATATTTTCTATATTTAGATCAATGTCATTCACAGTATTCAAAACTCCAGACATGTGTGCGTCATCAAGAAACCACATCCAATTAGACATTTGAAACACCAGAAGGAAAGATTTTAAATATCAATTATTTTTTGTGTTACCTCAGAGTTGTTCAACCTTGTATCAGGTGGTGCTACGTTCAGGATTAAAAATCTTCTCGAAAAGAAATATAAAATAGCATATATTAAATCAATGTTAATGAAAACAAACCTCCAGATAAGACAATAGTGTCAAACACAGCCAAAGCTGAGATATAAAGAGAAAATGACATGTTTCTGTTGTGTGGCTGAATCATTACCTGCAAAGATATGTCATAAATTTTAAATGGTAAAGTACACTTCTGATTATTCAGATAACTTATTTTGGGTAAAAATTCAGGATGTTGAATTGAATACCATTCAGGAACCTGTTCATAAGAGTTTTACTTTATTTTAATTTATAAACAAATCTAATGATACAATTTAAAAATTGCTCCATAATTTTATGGTATTTGGGTGATTTACTAGTTTCAACACATTTGACTTCTGGATTTGACCCTTTTTTTAAATATCAATTTGATTTTCATTTGACCCAAGAAAAAATGTGATATTAGGTTCACTCTGCGATTGCTGAAATACAATCTTTCTGTATTGCTTATTCTGCATACAATTCTAGATTACCACAATACATCTGCTGTTCCCAGCTTAATTTAGTTAATATTTCAATGTTGTGTATTTTGAGAGTCCTTTCTTACCAAGAATGACAATATATTTCCAATGATGCCAATTGGTATAAATCCACCAAAGTAAGACTTATCCATAGCTTGTCCTAAAAATATGCTCATTTATTTCTTTGTTGTTAGTTTTATATAAATTGTGCTAGACATCAGTCCTGAAAATTTCTGGCCGACTCACTTTTATTACCGCTCGCGTACGTAGTACGACGGGAAGGTTATGTTTTCATAGGTGTCTGTCTGTTAATGGGGGGGGGGTACTCCAGGTACAGGTACCCCCAGCCCCCAGCTAGGTCAGTGATGGGTACCCCCCCCCTAAGCAGGGATAGGACAGCAGACCGAGCATTCGCGCGGGAGGATTTTCGTGTATTGTAAATCTGATTTTAACATTATGATTACATTTGGTATTAGGCCACAGATATAACTTACCAATTTTATACATCATGAAAGACGTGGCTATAACTCTAACATCCTGTAGTACTGGTGAGTCAAATTGTGTAGTAACAGTAACGTTAACATTGTCATTAGAAACCGTTTCCATAGCAACATCTACTCCAAGGCGTTTTTGAGTTGATCGACTATTGCTTGATTTCTTCACATAATATTATGTTATTGTCTGTGTTGTTAAAATTAACTGCTAATGGAGAACTGCAAACAGTAGATGCTACCCAAGATAATTGTAGATATTAAAACGTCAAAAGCAATAGAGGTTGATTAAGATATACATGCATGTATTCCACGCTCGTCATCTGTGGAATAAGCGCACTTGCAGTTTTTATCATTCAGAAGTAGTTTTTTTTATAACAATAGATGCAGTAGACAGAAGAGATCTAGATGCGCACAGCGAAACTTTTAAAACTTTCCGCCCCTGATTTTAGGTACAAATATGGAATAAGATTTTTCTAATTTTTGCAATATCTAGACGTAAAATGAAACCTCTCATGTTGCACTTATTGTTTCAAAATCTTAGATTCATCCAAATGATTCCATGGATAAGACAGAAATTTCCGAGATGAAGTATTTTCTCACACGTTGAGCAGGCGTAGGTGTCATGTCTGAGTTACATATTTGTTTTGTACATATCACCTTTTAAAAATGTGTATGAAAACTATATCTCTAGAGTTTTTCACGATAAGATCACATTTACATAATAAGCCTGAATTTACATAAAGGGGTTTAAAAAAAATCAGCAAAAAAGTGCCTCAGCTTGGAATTCAACCCACAACATTGACCATCACTGGATCTAAGGTTGAATGCTTATCCAGATAGGCCACAGAGGCCTGTGCTACTTGTTAGACCTTAAACTGAAGTTTGTTTCATGCACCATTTCACATTTTGAAAAATCATTAAAGCATGTCTTATGTAAATTCTGTCTTAAATTTGATGTTATCGTGAAATACTCGAATGTGTAGTACCTCACGAGTTTTTGGTCCTCTTTGAATCGGTGGTAATTTGCAATAGTTTCCTCGGCCTTGTAACATTGATACTATCCATAGAAATGAGTTTAGGTAACGATTTCATCCTAAATGACTTTCACTGAATTCAGTGAATTCAATGAATCATGACAAAGTCCAAAACTGGTCTGGTTACCAGGGGTAGTACTTATCTGGCAACAAAAACACATACCAGTCACAGTAATACTAAACACATTTTCATTACTATCTCTGGTCAGATATCTATTACCACTCACCACATTGAGCAGATACCTAATGAGAGATAGCAATGGAAATTTCTGTTTAGTACCACATTAAGATATGTCTGTTGGGAGGCATGGCATGTCTCTGAAAACCATACTACTTTTAGATTTTGTCTTGATTCATTGAATTTAATGAAAACTATTTGTAGAAAAATCAATTACATCCTGAAAACAAGAAAGTCCTCCTGCGTGAACGCAAGAGGCATACCGCCCGCTGCATAGCCGACCTATCCCCAGGGACTCATGTCCCCAAAAAAAGAACTTCAAAAAAAAAATTTAAAAAAAAAAAAAATTTTCAAAAAAAAAAAAAAATTTTTCAAAAAAAAAAAAATTTTCAAAATTTTTTCGGGGGGGGTACTCGGTTTAGTACC
>JBCAUG010238916.1:0-18647 GCA_038406175.1 Haplosyllis leylae
ATCACCGCTGTCACCCCCTGAGATTAAACAACTCTTGCTCTCCTCACTGACCTGGCGGACACTCAATTCTGACTGGGTTTGAGTTTTACTACACAAACCAAGACAGTGTAAATATTGGTGACACATGCAATTAGATTCTTTCTATTAGCAATTTTTATTATTTTAGGGGCTGCTGCAAGAAATGGTTTAGAGTCTGGGAATGGTATGTAAAATTAAGTAATGGATAAAATACTGTCTTTATGAACTAACCAACAATAAGCAGAGGATGTTGTGAGAGGTTTAAGTGATTTTAAAACATTTTCTCACTGACTGCTTAGCACAAAATATCAAGGTTTAGTTCTTTAATTACACAATGCTGCCAAATATCCTCTTGTGACAGCTGCTGACCTGAGATAGTCCAGTGTGATGTTCCTATGATAATTAAAAACTTTAAAATCTAGCAGCATATTGCTGAATTATTTTTCTATTTTACTATGAAAACTACTGAGGATGTTTTTGTAGGAAGCTGTCCAGATCCAACCCCTAGAAATGGTATCATTGAATATCAGTCTGAATCACCAGCCAACGGAAGATATCCACAAGATTCTTCTGTTAGAGTTGCATGTAACAGTGGTTATACTAATGATGATGGTGCCTTTGGCCTTGATTCCAGCAGTTGTAATAATGGAAAGTGGTATCCACCTTTAATGAAATGTATACCAAATGATGAAGGTGAGTAAAATCTGTGAGAATGTCTGATTGTAAGTTGAATTTTAGATAATAGTGATTGTAATTATAGTGTAATAATAACAATGAATAGTAGTTAATTTGATTGGAATTTATCATAAGGATGATGCTGTGGGATAATAATGTTTTAAGGAATGTGGGCTTGTTACCCTATATTATTTTGACTCTTAATTCATATGTGTAAGATTGGCAGCATTCAGTTAGTTACACATGAGTGAGCTGTGACTGCATGAGTTGTGCACTGGGTAATGGTTCTAGTTATGTTTGGAACCCTGTAAAACTGAGACAGTCAGGCATGAAGTCCTTCCTTTGAGACAGAAGGCTCGGATTATAAAGAGCCCAGGGGAACGGGAAGGACTATTCAGAAAGGAAACCTTAATTCTCTCACAACATGAACTGGGAAAAATAAGAATAAGAGGGTCATAGTTGCAATGTTAATCCAAACCCAAACTGTTCAAAATTATTGGAACAAAACTTACCCAAATCTCCAAATCCTGACCAACCATTTAAAATCAAAATCAGTATGATAGAAACATTCAAATAGGGTTCATATAGACAGATGTCCTTATTTTCAAATGACAACTTTACCATTGGCCACACAAATTACTTGTGTGACAGCCATATTTATCTGTTCAGTAATGTATATGAAGTAAGCTGTTGAACTGTGTTACAAATTTGAGTTCAAGTATCACCAATGGTTGACAAAATAAATGAATTTAAAAAGGCTAACGAGGCTTAAATAGTGCCCATCATAAGGTTTTGCCATAGGTAAATCCATTGCAGGGAATAAGGAAGAGATGGACTTGGTTTTGAAATTTAACTATCACCAGAGGTATAAAACATGGGTTAAAATATGGTATAAAACAGACAGAATAAATTAAAAAACATCTTGTGGTAGCTAACTCTAATGAACTAGTCTTGTTGTGTTTATGGTAACAGTAACATCTTGTGGCTTTACTATAATGCACTAACATCTTGTTGTCACTAACTATAATGTCTTGTTATAACATCTTATAACATCTTGTTACAGCATACTGTAATGTACTAACATCTTTTTGCAGCTTACTGTAATGTACCCACAGTGACCAATGGACAGGTTGTGCTGACTGAGAACTGCCGCAATGGAAGATGTATTCCAGGATCAGGTGTTGTGTACATCTCGTGTAATCTCTTTTACCTACTCTTAGAACATGGTGGGCGTCTGGTATGTGCTGGAAACAATACATTCACAACACCCATTCCAATATGTCAAGGTAAACTGATTCAATACCAGCAATGAGCGAAAAAAATTAGTTTTAGAACATTGTGTATTTGCAATGGGTTAACAGTTGATGGCGCTCTTAATTGTTTTGGTAAATCAGTACAAGGAAAGGTCAGCCTTCTTGGTGCTTGGTCTATTGGTATAAATAGACTGAAATAATGAATTTGTTGCCGTTATTTTATGCTCATATTTCTGTGATACTTATGAAGCAATTCCAAGGTCTTTGAAATAGACATTTCTAATTTGACCAAAAAATATAAATAAAAATAGAAATAGGTTTCCATAAGGCCAACAACTTCAGCACTCTGTTTAAAGTAAATCCATCACAATATAATTTTAAAATCAGGTGTCGCCAATGGTATTTTTCGCGTTTTCATTCATTGCTGGTAATGTTTCCTCAATTGTCAATATGGAAAATGTTGATAATACTGCTGCAGAATGTAATTTG
The DNA here is from genome assembly GCA_038406175.1 of Haplosyllis leylae. Taxonomy (NCBI): domain Eukaryota; kingdom Metazoa; phylum Annelida; class Polychaeta; order Phyllodocida; family Syllidae; genus Haplosyllis; species Haplosyllis leylae. Next base: position 2,436 of record JBCAUG010238916.1, read on the forward strand.
ATATGGACAATGCGAACAATGTTGACATGTTAATATATTTGTAAAACCATGAAAATATAGTAAATAATTATTTTGTCCTGCTCATAGAAAACAGATCATGCATAACTTGGCCAGGGAGTGTTGGGATGCATGGTATCCAAGGGCTATATAAGGTTTTTGCGGCATTTTTGGGTGGATGGTTCTCCTTTTTTTATGTGACTTTTATTTGTACATCACAAAATCAACCAAATTCTACTTCATTAATGGATACTGCAGAAAGATCTTACCAATGCCTAGTGAATCTACTAATTTGTTTCATAATCATTTTTCAGAACAGTTGTTTTTTTCATCACATTTTGAATTGGTTTTGTCTGCATGGATAAATATGTCCTTTGCACAGTTTTTTGGCTTGACCATCTATAATCAACTTAAATGTTTTCTGACATATAGAAATCTTTTGCAGCAACATGTCCCCGTCCACCCCCTGTCAATGGCCAGGGAGTATCTAGTACAGGAGGAACTGTTCACTTTCTGAATAATAGGAGATATTCGCAAGGTCAAACTGTCAGGTTTAGATGTACATCTGGATTCAGCTTGATAGGAACTGAGTCAAGTACCTGTAAGAATGGATCATGGAATCCACCACCTTCAACTTGTGGTAAGCAAATTTATAAACAGAGTTTGGATCATGTGATCTTAAAATGTCTAATCAGGTTTGTTATCGAGTCACTTTCATCAAGACTTGACGGAGCTGTATCAATTAGTTGAACAAGAACCAACAATGCAATGCAGTGCAGGGAATACTAACAATGTTAGTAGCATGAATAGTACAGGGGTATTCGCAGTGCAGGGAATACTAACAGTGTTAGTAGCATGAGTAGTGCAGGGGTATTCACAGTGCAGGGAATACTAACAATATTAATAGCATGAGTAGTACAGGGGTATTCACAGTGCAGGGAATACTAACAGTGTTAGTAGCATGAGTAGTACCGGGGTATTCACAGTGCAGGGAATACTAACAGTGTTAGTAGCATGAGTAGTACAGGGAGCAGAAACAGCACAGGGAATGTTAGCTCTGTAGCATGAGCAAAAACCAGCAGAAATAGCAAATACGTTGCCCCTGCTACCTGGGTATAAAAATTTACATGAAAAAAATTACTATCTTAGACTTCAAATGGTATGTGTGCGTGTTTCATTGGTATTTATGTTGACAAACCATACATTTTACCTTCAGTTTTCCCTCCTGAATGAGTGGTCAGTTGTATCTAGTCAAAATGAGTTTTTTGACATTGTTGTGATTTATTTCAGAATTGAATCAGTGTGCGTTCTGTCGAAGCTGGGCACAATGTGAGGGAATATCAGATTTTCGACGATGTGTCTGTCCTGAAGGCTACTATGGATCAGCATGTGGCAAGTAAACAGCTATGACCCCACCAGGGGACAACCATTTAAACAGACGTGAACCCCACCAGGGAACAACCACATAAACAACTGTGAACCAACCAGGGTACAACCACTTAAACAACTGTAAACCCCACCAGGGAACAACCACTTAAACAAATTGTGAACCCACCAGGGAACAACCACTTATTGGGAACCCTACCAGGGAACAACCACTTAAACAAATTGTGAACCCCACCAGGGAACGACCACATAAACAACTGAGAACCAACTAGGGTACAACCACTTAAACAACTGTGAACCACACCAGGGAACAACCGCTTAAACAAATTGTGAACCCCACCAGGAAACAACCCTAAACAATCCTGATACCTCATGATCTAAAGAATGTCATCAACTAATCAAGTTTTCCTATATTTCGTAATTTTTTGCCAAATGATGGCCAATTCCTGCCAGGATTTGGCAAAAAATTAGGAAATATAGGAAAACTTGATTTAGTAAACAAACAGCAAGTAGCTTTATCAGTTTAAAGTGCAAAAGTGGCATCATGTCAACAGAGATGATTCATAAAAAATGTAGCAAGGATCAAAAATCATATCAAATGGTTACTCGGGAAAACTTTTGAAAGTGAAGCAAAATGGGGTCACTGAGATTAACTGTAACTGTGATTTTGAATTCTGCAGAGTTTCAAGTTAACCATCCCTATGGTTGTAGTGTTATATCTACAGACTTCAAGTTCATCACTTTCAGTACTGTCATCTTGTATTTGCAGAGTTCATTTTCATCCCTAATTGCTGTTGTGTTGCATTCTCAGTGCTTATGTTTATCCTCCCCAGTACTGTAATGTTGTATTCTGCAAAGTTCAGGTGTACTGTTCCTAGTACTGTAATGTTGTGTGTGCAGAGTTGAGGTTCACCATCCTTTGTACTGTCATGTTGTAATTTACAGTGTTCAAGTACACCAGACATAGATGGGGTGACTGCTTGGATGGCGATGACCTTTTGGTTTTGAGTGGTGAATCTGTAGCAAGCTGCTCAAAACAGTGTGCACTCGATGTGGATTGTGGAGGTTTTATTTGGTAGCACAACACATGTTACTTCAAGAATACAACCTGCAGAGAAAAAATGGTTGGAAGTAGATGGTATAAAATATTATACTTAAAAGAAGGTAATCAAGGCAAATTAATACTGTAAACTTTATTCTCAAGTTAAATCTACAGAATCATCATATACTTCTCTCACAGTTTATTTTCAACAATGTTTAGCAGTATCTCTGCATCATTATTTTTAACTGAAGGTAAAATAGGCTCAATATATGTTCTTATTTATTCTCAAACTTCAGTTTTCAAATTATTTACAGCAATAACATTTCCAAAATATTTGTTTTCTATGCAGTACAATATGAATACAAGACACTGGAGAGCAAAGACTGTAGGGGCAATGATATTCAAAGCATGGCAAAAGAAGGAACAGACCTTGGACCTTGTTTTCAGTGGTGCAGTAATAATGACCATTGCCAGGGATTCACTGATAGTAGTAATATCTGTTACTTCAAGAATTATGCCTGTAGGAATGGCATCACAACAGTTCAGTACAGTGCTAGTCTTTACTTGAAACAAGGTAAATCATCACTTGAGAGAAAAACATATCAAACAGTTGGGTTCTTCAAATACCTTTTAGATCAAGTTGACCAATTGATTTAAAAAAATATTAGTTACTTCATTAGCCAACTGAAGGTAACTATCAATTTATCCTGACAGTTTAGACAAAAATTATATTGCAATTTGGATAGCATTAATATGCACCTTTCCATGACTAATTTAAAATTAAAAAAATTAATTGTAACCTAATCATATTCATTAGAAAATATGGTTCAATTGGTCTAAAATTTATATGAAAAGAAACACGATTGTTGACAGAAAAATAAGCTTTACAGAGACTAAATGACTGCTCATTCTACATTTTATACATCATTGTACAGTAGATCAAAATGTGTTGCAGAGATACTTCAAACATGAATTTAAGGGTACTGGGATGACCAAGGAATTGCTAAGACCAGAAGACTTAATTCTAGCTACCAGATATACATTCCTTACTTCATCATACATTATTTTGAAACTGTTTTGGGTTTGTTTAGAGTCAGTGTAATGACTTTGGGACTAAGAGATTCAAAGAACTATTCTGACAGTTTAATAATGTATCAGGTGGTGGTCAATTAGCTGATGTGTTTATCAGTGATGTGATTATCATGTAAGTATTCAATGTTATGACATCATTTTTGTGTCTTGTAGTTCCATACATTTTCAAACAATATTCGGATTGTCAGAACAACAATGATATCCATGAAATGGGTTATGGTTCACAGTCTTACTTTGAGAGATGTGAAGAATGGTGTGATAATAACAGTTCCTGTGGAGGTTTTGCTGCCACCTCACGTGCCTGTTACTTTAAGAATCTGGATTGCAATAACAATGTGTTATCAACAGTTAGGACCCTCAATGCTGCTTTATTCCTGAAAGCAGGTAAGTTTTTCATGGATCAGCAGAAGTCATGAAACATTTCAAAGTAAAACTGATAGTTTCAAGGTTGGAGATTGAGGTGAACCACTAATGCACCATTAATAATTGTAGATTGAACTTTGTACTTTGCAGATTAAAGTTCGTACTTACGCAATTTCATCATAATAGCAAATCAATAATAATTTTTAAATAAATTTTTTTTGGAAGACACATGTCCTTTTTGTGGGGCCACTGGACTTCTGGTGACGTCTGCTCTGGGTTTCAAAGCCAGGGTGGATCCCTCGCTTTTGTGCTTCCTCGTCTGCACACAATGGATTCCCCAGATTCATCTCTGGTGTGACACCTGCCGACCTTTTAACAATAATAATTCTTGACTTTGTCTTTTTTTCATATTTTTGTGTGACAAGAGATTACACATATTTCATTTAAGAAGGTAAAGAGACTTTGTTCTTGTTACTCTCATTACAGAAATACCTTATTGTATTTTCTGCCGAAATGGGGCAAGGTGCCAGACAGGATTAAGAACTGTCAACTGTGTCTGTGCTTCAGGATATTTTGGAGAAGGATGTGGTGAGTAAGCAAGTTACAGAAAACGTAGTAAGTAGGTTACAAATCTTAATTATCAGTTAAAAATGCAGCTTTCAATAAGTATGCAAGTAACAGAAATCTTAGTTATCGGGTAATTTGCAACAGCTTCCATATTTTTTGTAAAGTCTTAAAGGTCTGGTGGAAAATCAAATAAGTTTAAATGTTTAGTGATACTGTTGTCAAATGAACTGAAATGTCCATGTAACCCATAACTCAGTATAGGCGCATTAAGAAGCACTTATTGTCTTGTTTTATCTAGAGTTCAGGTTCTCCAGACATCAGGACAAGGATTGCTTATTTGGACAGGGTGTGGGTAATCCAGTGGCTTCTAGCACCCCAGAACCAGTTTGCAATAGGCGGTGCATTAAAAATGAAAACTGTGGTGGTTATGCTTTTACTCATGATCAATGTTTCCTCAAGCCGCAATCCTGCAGATACAACCTGTACCAGCGCAATGGTGTTACAGTGTACCTAAGACAAGGTAATCACACCAAAGGAATGATGTTACTGTGTACCTATACAAGGGAATCACCCCAAAGAAATGATGTTACAGTGTACCTAACACAAGGTCATCACATAAAAAAAATTGATGTTACTGTGTACCTAACACAAGGTAATCACACCAAAGAAATGATGCTAAAGTATACCTAACACAATTCATCACATCAAAGAATTGATGTTACTGTGTACCTAAGACAAAGTAATCACACCAAAGAAATGATGATATAGTGTACCTAATACAAGGTAATCACACCAAAGAAATGATGTTGTAGTGTACCTAATACAAGGTAATTACACCAAAGAAATGATGTTGTAGTATAGATCTACCTAACACAAGGTAATCACACCACAATATGATCATTTCACAGTTCTCTTCAAATTAGATGACCATTACAGTAGAAAGTTTCTGCGCTTGAGTGAAGCTGTAAATGAATCTTAATTGATACATAGCTGATTTTGTCAAATTCATACAATTGGAATAAAATTTTATTTTTTTCAACAAAGAAGATAAACCAATTCAATTTCATCAGACATATATATATTTGAAACCGAAATCCATTTTAATACTTCAAAATAACTAGATGAGGACTGGAGAAAATTGTTCATCAGCAGCACATGGTAGTTACCATGCAGTTAAATATTTGCAACCCAATAGTATGTTGAATAAGTATTTCCAGTCAAATACTCATTACATTTACATCTATCTTTTGTCGGCAGCACAATCTGAGGAGTACAAGAGGCACGGGAATAGAGATTGTTTGATTGGCCATGACATTCATTCCCAGGCAGGTGATAGCTCTACAAACTATGCCAACTGCAGAGAATGGCGCACTGACAATGACAACTGTTATGCCTTCACAGTATGGAGAAATACTTGTTACTTCAAGAACCGTACTTGTTTGAACAACATAGTAGGTGGCCACGTATTTCTTTTCACAAAACAAGGTAAGTTTTTGCATTTAGTAAAATAACTAGAACGGGATGTTGGAAATTAGTGAAGAATTAATCAAAATATTGATAAAAAAAAATTGCAGTTTTATTCAAAATTATTGTGTTTTCTTTTGGTCAACCGAACAAATTAACCTCACTTTGTGAAGGTTTAATGGTAAAACATAGGATTGTTGCCTTTTGTTTCAATTGTCTCCAAAAATTAATCCTACTTTGTTAATGTTTCAAGGAAATTCATAAAGAACTTTCCAAAATATTAATGAAAATGTGCAGTTTTTTTAAACATACCCTTGTTTAGATCATCTCAAAAAAAAAATTAACCCTACTTTGTGATGGCTTTGAGGCAATCCATTAAGAATTGATCAAGATATTGATGCAAACATAAATTTTTGATTAAAGCATGTGGTTGCTCATTAATGATTTTTCTTAGCATTAATGTTTGTTTTTGACAATGATCAACTTCCTTGTTATTAGAATTTATGTTTGTTTTTCACAATCATAATTTAGTTTGCATTTAACATTGATTAATTGTTGTCCTCAGCATTAATGTTTGTTTTTGACAATCATTTATCTACTGGGTCTCAACATTTAGTTTGTTTTTATCATTGATTAATATGTTCTGATGCAAATTTTCAAACATTCATTTAAGGATTGTTTTGAGCATTAATGTTTGTTTCCTCTTTAAAGTTTGTCTAACCAACGATTAATCTGCTTGTTCTAAGAATTTCTTAATATATATGTTATTTTGCATTGATTAATCTTTACTACTTTTAATTTATTTTCTAATTCAAGCTTTAATCATTGTTCTGAGCATTGAGGTTTGCTTTAAGCAATCATTAATTTTCTTGTTCTTAGCATTTGTTCTTAACATTAATTTGAATTTTGGGAATGAAGTTGTTTAATTTAAATTGGGACAGATAGAGATAGAATATTTTAGTAACTTGTCAGATTCTGGAGAATATAAAGAATTGATCCCAATTTAGGAAAACTCAATTAGTATTATTGTAAGTACATCAATTGCAGGATACATTCTGTGGGTAACTACAAATTGGAAAAAATATGCACTCCAAACATGATATTGTGGACACCTACAGCAATGTAGATTAATTTTACAATAGACTAATAATAGGACCAAAAATAAAATTTTTGAAACTTAATTTGTGAATCTTGTTTGAAAGAAATGGGTCACTCTTTTTTGTTATGTGATATCTTTGAAAATTGTTTTATGTCTTTAAACTATTTTGAAACAGCATTTATTCTTTTCGGCAGAAACATTCTACCGGGTGCAAAACAGGGAGTGTTTTGTGGGTGAAGACATCCATAACATCAGTTTCCAGGTGCAGGGAGACTTCCACATATGCAAACAGTGGTGTAATGATCAGAAACAACTGTGTGGAGGTTTTACCATCTACAATGGATTCTGTTACTTTAAGAATATCACTTGTAAGATTAATCTGCAAAACCTTCAATACAGAGAAACATTTATTAAACAACCAGGTAAGATATCCTAGGATAATTTGTAATGAATAAGAGTGAGAAGAAAAGAACTTACATTTTAACATGGAAAAAACCTTCATATTTCACAATTTGATACAATTTTCCATTTTTTTGGTCAGATACATTTTTAATATTTTTGAAATATATTTGTAATATCTTAACAGATATAGGTGGGAAATATGTACCAGTGTAAAAATAAAAACAAATACTTGTGAAACAATTGCAATACCACACTAGTAGCAAACTATTTTATCAAAGTAAACATATTTCAGAGAAAATTATAAAGTAAAACCTTACATATGTATAATTAAATCAAATAATAAATAAAAGAATAATGGTTTTATATTACTATTGTAATCCTTACAGCTGAAATCCTTGCCACCAATTGAGTTTTCCTTATTTTTATTTTCAAATTACCTAATTAAACTTAGTTCATGTATTCTGAAATCTACTATGTGTAAATAGCAATTGTTTCATCTATAATGTATTCAACTATATAGATCTATTGCTGAGGTAAATTGATTGAGGATGCAGAGTACACATTCAGTGTTTAATATGCAAACATAGAGAAAAGTCACATTTTACATATCCATAAGGTGACCTATGTATTATGCAAAATGATTATTTCACCTTTCATACCCAGATCTAGTTACAAGTGCAATTAATTACTAATTAATTAATCATCTAGCCAGATCCAAAATCAAAAATTAAAAGGCAGAATTTATCGATTAAAATTTGTTTAGTGGAATTTGAATACAACAGAAGATCGAAGACTGACTGTTTATCAGGGCATGACCTTGATAAGTTAACATTGCCCTCTGGTAGTTCAATGGAAGTCTGTGAGGACTGGTGTGACCTCTCCAGTGAGTGTGCAGGATTCACTACATATTCCAGCCATTGCTTCTTCAAGAACCACACCTGTTCTAACGATATCTCAAGTGGTGGCTCTACTCTGTACCTGAAGCAATTATGAACAACTTCATTCAAACTGATTGATAGCATTTTTTCAATTTAATTAAAAAAATTAACAGATTCAAAATTATTTTATGCTTCATATGAGTTTTTCCTATTTTTGATTTAAAAATTCAACTAATTTTACTGGAATTTAAAAAAAACCCATAAATTTCTCCCATTAAGTCAGGAATGATAACTAGCAAATTGTAAATGGGAATCACACAAAACACTTCCATTGGCCTTCAATCATTCTTGGTTCCATCTATATTCACCTCATTTGACAAATTCAATACCAAATAGGAAAAACACAACTGTATCATAAATTATCTGTAAATGTAATACTATTGCTTTAATTTGAAATAAAATCTAAATTCAAAATCTGGTGTTTTACAGTTTCCCTTAACAGTCAATTGGAGAATTTTATCCACCGTAGGACATTGTGGAAAACAATTAGAAAGTGACGGCATCTGGTTTTCTTTTTGTGCATAATTTCAAAACTGCATTGCACGTTGTTTACCAATATAAGCAATCTTTAAAAAAACGTCTAAGTCCAAGAGTCAATATTCGAGTTTTTCACGATAAGCAAATCTGACAGATCTGACAGAATACAATGCAATTTTTAAGAATAATTACAATTTAAAATTGAAAGGTGTGGGTAATTTGAAATTTCCAGCACTTGAAAGATTATGTGTACTTCATCAAATAGGTAACACACGCAAAAGCAGGGAGTAGAAATCCACTTATAGATCTGTCCGATCTGACAGAAATGCTTATCGTGAAAAACTAGAATATTGGAGCATGACTACATAAAGGGCTGAGACTTCCAGCAGAAAGGCGAATTAGCTCAGATAGTAGCATGCAGGACATGAAAGTCCGAGCAAAGTCAGTGCATGGGTTCACTTTCCAGTGGGGGTAACATTTTGCTATTGCATTTTTTTTAGTTCTCTTGTGATTCTGTAGAATCTAATGGCAAATACGGAAAAACCCGACTGTCGGAAACAACATCTTCTGTATTCAATGAGTTTGATGCTTCCAGTGCTCACTGGTTCCAGATGAGGAAATTGCCCCATAGATGCTACTTTTGAAATTGCACTTTATGTAAAAAAGGGCTGGTTCCGTTATGCCATCTTCAGTATCATGATAAAACTTACAAGGAAGGATGAGAGACAAAGTGGAGTGCACAAATAAACATAAATTATGGTAATCACATGTACAGTACCAAACAGCATGAGTAGAAGTTATTGACTGTAGTTTGCGGGGGACCAATTGAGCTGACCTTCAACTTGTTTACTTGTTTCAGCTTATTTTTGCTATGGTCTTTTCCCACTTTTCTAAGAGGTCAACTATAATGGAGAGAGGGTACTCCATTGAAGTTAGTTTGCAGTGGAGCAATTTAGCTGACCCTCAACTCATTTACTCATTTCAGCTTAACTTTGATATGGGCAACTCAAGATCAATTTCTATCATTTGTTTGAGGTATTTGAACCATATCAGGATGTGCAAAACCTTCCATTACTTCTGACAGACAATATTAACAGAAATGAGTCAAAGCTCGGCTAAATTACTCCTCTGCAAACTGTGGCATCAACTTTGATCAAACACCACTCTATATCCATTTTTCCACTTTTCTAAGAGGTAAACTGTCCTGGAAAGGGTGATAAATTCATTTTAATGCAGAATGGTAATCCACTGAAGTTAATTCCGCAGTTAACAGCAGAGCAATTTAGCCGACTCCCAACTTATTTACTCGTTTAGTTGTGCTACATCTTCTACTGGTCCCATGTCCTTTTGGGGGGTGGGGGTAGTTATCAAATTTCCATCCTATAATACTTCGACTGATCCCATGTCCTTTTTTGGGGGGAGGTACCCCCTCCCCCCAGGAAAAGACAGCAGAGCGAGCACTTGCTGCGCGGCAAGCAGTATGCCTCTTACGTTCACGCACGAGGACTGCCTTGTTATATATTCTTGATATAACGGCAAACTAGGAGACATTAACGATGTCTTGAGTACAAAGTAATTGGTGACTCATAGAGAGGTACCTTATTGATGGAAACGAGGCTGCTTCATAACTATTTCGGGAATATATCCACGCGAAGTGAAAAATATTATTTTCATGTGGAGGGGAACACACAAGGTGAGATTGAACCCATGCCAGGTGAGATGGGGGCATGGGGCCAGGGCGACACTGGGGGTCAGGGGAGTAGGGGGCCATATGAGGGGGGGTAATCAGTAAATACCCACGGTACAGTGTGGCATGAAACAACATTAACGCGTCACCAAAATGGAATTCTTCACTCCTTCATATTTACTTATTGTCCCAATACTTATAAGTGGAAGACGTAGACCAAGGACATTCGTCTAATTTTAAACAATTTCAGACATATTCAGTCACAAAAAGTAACTTTATGTATAACTTTGTTATCATAACACCTTTTAATAAATGTGACTGCATAAACGTTAGATTTAACTTAATTTAACCTGTCAAATTTGAAGACGAGGAAACCGGACGAAGAAAAATGAAGATGCTCTTATTCCCGATGTTGGCGATTTTGACGCTTTCCAGTGCGGTCGCACAGGTAACTTTTTGTACTTGTGTGCGCATTTTTAATTAGCTCAAGACTACGTTTCTTTATAACTTACAAAGAGTTACTCTTTATACACAATTTGACGAGAAATTAGGAAGATATATTCTGTTGAAATAGAGTCTGTGATGGCTCTAGAGATTGAAAAAAAATCATAACACACAGACGTCTTCTGAGAAAAGAGGTACCTATGTCTAAAAAACGAGCACGCATGGGTGCGGTGCCTATGTATGGGTGTGTGTGCTTTAGGGAAAGCTACACGATTGCTGATGTTTTTTGTTTCAGTCAAAGAGATTACGAATACGTACGGTTATTTTGAATTTTATCTTGAGTTTTTCTGGTGAGTAGGGAAATAACAACACTGACTTAGAGCAGAGAGTGGAAATCCTGGAGGTGGAAGTGGAGTTTCTAACGGATGAAGTGGAAGAAATCGAGGTGGACGTCAATCAACTGGACGACCAAATGACGGCAGTGGAAGACACGGTTATCGGAAACACTGATGATATTGCAGGTAACTTTTTTCTGCAAGTGATAAAATCAACGTTGGGAATTATTTGCAAACATTCCATTGATCTGGAACTGCTTTCATTGCCATAATTTTCAATATTTTAGATTTGACAAATAGCGTTGAAGATACGGAAGACACGATGGCTGTGCTTGTAGCCAGAATGGAAGCTTTAGAAGCCGCAAACAACCTCCTGCAGCAAACTGTGGATGTTCTGCAGCAAACGGTGGACGTGCTGAACAACACTGTCATCGCTCTACAGAATACCGACAACACGACGAATGACCGTCTCCAAGAGGTGGAAACTGATCTTCAGGGTAATTGTGTTTATGTGTGTTTACGATTTGAGTTATTTTTATCTTTTTTCCTCTTATCTTCTACACATGTTGTTTCTCAGGAATGGTAAATATAATGTATAATGTATGAAGTTTTACATTGGCGGATCTAGGGGGACGCGAGGGACGTGCCCCCTGGCCCAAAATTGCTTAATTATCATGCATTTTTGGGCAAAATTGGCCAAATAGTAGGTTGGCGCCCATGGGGGTTGGCGCTACCCTCTGGAAAATTCTGCATCCACCACTGTTTTACTTATTTGTGACAAACTATGCTCTTGGCTGTTTCACAGATTACCAAGTAATTAATATGCATTGTATTCTAGACACAATAATAAAACTGGCCGATGTTGACGAAGAAGTACAGACTCACGACATCGACACTGGTTACCTCGATGAAGCCATGACGACACTTCAGGTTTCCATGTCCAATCTGGAGGATACGGTTGATTCGGTTGAAGATGATATGACGACATTGAACGTTGAAAACGATGAAATACAACAACGACTAACCCTATTAGAAGAGACTGTAATAGGTATTTGAAGTGTTTTGGTCTTACAGCTTAGCATTGTTCTTCATTTATTGCCTTCACTCTTTGATTCCTATGTTTTTGTTTTAGTTAAGACCATCGCAGTCACTTCTTGTGTCCAATATTTATCCAATTTTAGATTTATTTATTATCACCCAATTTATTGGTTAATATTTTACCATTTTAATCTATTTCCTAATAATCCGTATTTTTTTTCATTTGCAGTCCCTTGGGTGGCCTGCGCCAGCTCTCCTTGCAGTAATGGAGGATCCTGCATTGATGTTAATGTCGATACGTTTACTTGCTCATGTAGAGACGGATACTTTGGGACAAACTGCGAACAGAGTTAGTATGCACATGAATCTTTTTTTCTAAACAGTATGTTAATTGTAATCATTATCACATGGAAACATTTGAACTGTTTCTAGGCTACTATGAGACACCATTCCTGGCGACTTTTAGTGCGAGCACTGTCACTCCAACAGATCCGATTGTATTTGACGTGACGAAACTAAACCCTGGTGGACACTACGACAACACAACAGGCATCTACACTGTACCACTAGATGGCATCTATCAAGTCAGCTTTCATATCTGGGGATACAATGATGAGGACATTGAGCCACATCTGGTTATTGATGGAACGAGGGTATTCAATTGCGTGTTATTTTACACAAAACATTTGGTGTTCTTAGAAAACTTAGTTTTGTCTTAAGATTTTTATGCACTTAGTTTTGATTATTTGTTTTATACATCACTTTGAACAATTTCATGAAATTTTATTCAGGTTATACGAGGAAGGAGCCTTGAAGGGGATTACGAGGATCCCCGAGTTGATATTACTGTGTTGATAAGTCTGACAGCAGGACAAGAAGTGTGGGTGGATAATTATGACACGAGCGGTCTATCCGGTGTTTCAGAAACATACATGTGGTCTTGGTTCTCCGCCCATCTGATTCATGCTTATTGAAAGGAGGAGAAATAAAAATAAGAGTAATAAAAAGCAATTAGATTAATTATAAGTTTTTTTATTTTTATAAATTGTTGGAGGTCTGAAGTCCTTTTTTGTGGAGACACTGATACCTCTGTTTTAGACTTCTTGTGATATCTGCCCTGGGTTTTGAAACCAGAGTAGATCCCTTGCTTGTGTATTTTCTCACCTGTGTGCAATATATTTCTCAGACTTGCTGACAGTCTAGCCAGGCCTTTTTAGCCCACATACTTGCAAACATATCCACAAGCATTGGTGGGGCTCAAACTCATAACCAAACATTTGGTCACTTAAGCTTGGCCAATTTTGAGTTTCTATTGGTACTATTCATGTTTTTCCTATCTTGTGTCAGATTCATTTAATTAGATGAATTCAACCAGAACCAGTCAAGCATGACTGAAGTACTATGTAAGCTTTTCTATGCCTCTCATTCACAGTTGACTCTTTGGTGTAATGGTTAGATCAGTAGATCCATGGCTCTTGAAAACCTAACAAAAGTCCTTTTAATATTACATTATTTTTATTGTTTAATTATATGAATTTTCCAATTCAAAATAGGAAAAGACTCAAATGACTGTTTTGCAATAGTACAGAGTACCACAAAGTAATGTGACACCCGAAGACAGTTCTTATTCTAACTGCCTTATCCACTCAGCCACAGAGACATTTGTTGAATAGAAAATCCTTAAACTGCAGTAGGATCATTGCTAGAATCAATAGAGCATCACTTTATAAAGGTCTAAAAATCTGAGACTGCCATGAACTGACAGATTGGCTGAGTGGGTAAGGCAGTTAGAATTCTAATCCAGTGATGGTTGCTGTTGTGAGTTCAAATCCCACTGAAGTCAACTTTATTTTTGTTGAAACTTTTCAAAACCCTCGATGTCAATTTTGTACAGAAATGTCACATGTGAGTTGAAAACGAAAAACCCGATTTATTTCAAGCGAAACGATGACAACACGATCTCCTTACTTAATCCCCGTGAAGGGTAATTCACTGCAATAGTGTGTATGACGTCTTTTTATATCATAAAATGCAATAAAAAGTTTCCAGGGCCTACTTACCAACCTCAGCGTAAACTTGGGTGTTTGCACCATCAGCTGACGTAGAAACGTAAACAAACCAAGATGCTGTTTGGTGTTCTGTTGTTTTCAGCACTAGTGGCGATTAGTTACCAACAAGTAAGAGATAACATTGTTACAATTTGTTAATCGCGAATGTCTAAAGAATCGAATATCAATCAACATCGGTTAGCTGGTGTTTACATTTCATAGGTATTGCGTAAATTTGATGTACCAAGCACGTGTAATACCGAATGTTTGATGCTGAGAAAGTGAAAGTAAGGTTGACTATCTGAATGTATCAATCGACAAGATTGCAACCTGTGTGACGAAACCAATTCATTTGAAAACTATGCAATTGTGAGAAGGCATTCACAGCAGATACAGTAGGGGACCACTTCCGTATGTCCCAGCAATTTTTTGTGGTGTTGCAGGGCTTTTTCTTGCAAGAAAAACGCCTATAATACTGTGTTATGTTACTACAGGAGTGTTCCATATCACTACAACCCTTGTTGTGGAGTTTTAGTGAACTTTTGTCATTACATGTAGATTTTGCACCCTTTTTGTGTTGTCACACCCTAAGAAATAGTGTTTTCCGAAGTAGTTAATGCAAAAGTGATTACAGGTTTGTGGTGGGATTTTTTCCCCACATAGAGGAAAATTTACTTGAGATCCTTATAGGAAGGTTTGTAGTGACTTTTTCTCTCTATACAGACAAACATTTCTCAAAACAAGAGGTTTAGTGTGGAAACTTGCATAGAATCCTGCACAACCCATTTGTTGCAGTTAGGGTCGTTCACACTGTGCGGATTTTTCTGATTGCGACTGCGATTCTTCTTTTCACAACAAATGGGTTGTACAGAACTCAATGGAAGTGTTCTCACTATGCGACTGCGACAACATCACCACCTCCTATCTAGCCCATCATTAACAAAAACAAATCGCAGTCGGAATCACAAAAAAAATGCACAGTGCGAATGAGCCTTTAGAAAAATTGCAGTCGCAATCGTACCGTGTGAATGGACCTTTAATTTAAACGTCTGTGGAACAAACTGGACGTTCATAATGCAATATTATTTGGATACCCTTTAACGTTTGAATTCACAGCAACAAATGGGTTGTGCAGGATTCTAAGCAAGTTTCCACACTGTACAATTGTGAGTAAAAGTAACTAAGGAAGCAAAAGCAAATCACATTCGCAAGTCGTCACACGTGAATGGGGATAGGGATTTGTGTGGTTCTTTTACCCTGCTTCTTTTGCATTTTTAAAGCGTAATTCTCATGAAGGAACTACAGGACTACTGCTTCTGCTTTAAATGCCTTTTTGCGCTGTATTTTGCTGTAATTATTCGTGGATGTCCGTTATGGAGAAATATTTGGTCACGAACTTTCTAAAAATAAACATCTAAAGTTTGAAAAAAAAGCATGCTTTCACAGAGGGTTGTATTAATTTCTGCCCTGTTTCACACATTCGAGTTTTCCCTAAAATAGATCATTCTGCCAGAATTGTAGATCATTCTGCCAGAATTGTATTGGCCCAATATACTATTGAATCAATTATTGAATTAAAGATTTGCCAAAGATTTGACAAGGCTTTGGTAAAATAATATTGAAAACATGATAAATATTTATCAAAATAATATATATTGAGTGTATGATAAATTTTTATCAAAGTTTTATTTAACCATAAAGTTTAATGGCACCATAAGTGATCCCTTGCCTGCTTTTCCAAGCAATGAGCAAGATATTGGTCATAAAAACACAGTCAACACCTACTTGTTTTACCAAGTGTGCAAGGTGCATGACATAGACCAGTATGCCAAT
>JBCAUG010239027.1:0-18628 GCA_038406175.1 Haplosyllis leylae
GCCTCCTCACTCCAGTAATTATAATGTAAATTCACTTGCAATTTGTACAGTAAATGTTTCTACAGTAAAAGTGATGACTGTGACTGTAATGCCTAATTTATTGTAATTGCAGGGTTTTTCTATGAGGATTTTTAGGTCCTCTCCCAGTTCTTGCTTAGAATTGTCAACAATGCATGAATATGTGCTGAATAGTCAATAAAGTGTTCAAACATGAAGTCTGGTGCTTTTCCTATTGCTCTGACCCCCTCACGTGGAGGAGGCACTTCCTACCCTAGATTACCCAAAATGTGGCCCAGTGCACGAAAAGACACCCATGAACAACCGCTGTCACCCCCTGCAGATGGAATCTACATGCTCCTGCCGCTAACCAGTTGAGGAGACAATTAAATCAAAGAAGACGCAAAGATCCAAAATAACAGTAAAGTAAAGATTGGTGACAATGTACAAAAATGCCACTTGAAAAAGTTTTAATTTTCGTTGGCGACACTACCCACAGATGGTTAATTAATTGGCCACATGTTTTGTCGGGTTGTAACCAGCTAAAAATATTTTTTACGTACGATATCATGGATGTTATGGTAGTAAAATAGCCTCAGCTGTTTTTGGGAATTGTGCCTAACCAATTGATGTTTCTGTGGGTGTGTTTTGTAAAGGTCAAACAGCCATATCAGTTCGCATGTCCAGGATGATACATATTTTCCTCCTTTATTCAGAGAGGGCTTGCTGCGTAAAAACTTACGTTACACTTGAACGCAAAATATTTATAGCTTAATTGATATTTGCTTTAAGAGTTAAAAAATTGGTGATACGATCTCCTTTATCTCATCCTCCACTTGTAAGGGGATATTTGGAACAGATATCTGGGTCTTCAAAAAGGTTGACATTTAGTGAATATGTACGTGTTCCATGCACGTCTTCCAGTGGGGTGTCCTTGTGAACGCAGTCGGTGAAACACCTGGTGCATGTTCAAGCATTATCTGGTACTTGTTTCTGTTATAAATTCTGAATCAGAGCAACAGCAAACATGTGATAAGCAGCCCTATGAAATGATCATCCAACCAATATGTAGTTTTGAAACACGCTCAGTACTGACCATTTTCAGTTTGTGTACATCAGGTGAAGTAAAATAACTCCTATATAAATTACTGCAGATGACGTTGACACAGCTGAGTACGTTTCTTCCGAGAACACGACGCAGTCTGACTCGCTGCCACAGCAAGAGTCACAGGTGGAAGACACAGAGGACGACCCGCTCCTGCAGGACGAGGAAGAGCAGGACACTATGTCTGCAGGGGAACCTCATGCAGGGGCCCCACCGTTTCACAACCATATCAACACTTCGGTGCTAAATCAACTGAAACAAAGATTCGAGGAAGTGCCGGAGAGCATTGTAATTAAAGTTCTAAAAGAGGTTTGTATGTCATTCTCTACACAATCAATGCAAATGAGGCTATTGCGTCACATCGATTTAAGTAATTGGATATAGTCGCCACGATAATTTTGAAGAAAACTCGTACCTGTAACCTGTAAGCTATCTGTGATCCACGCAGTCACAACTGGCAGGAGAAAAATGTTTTTTTTTTTAGTTCACTCCACACTCTCACTCGGTGTCTCACACAATACTAAATATGGTATTTTGAGATTTTGGACTCGGGATCAGAATCAAACAACCCACTCTCACCCCACCCCCCCAAAAATATACACGGGACTTTGGAGATTTCACCAGTTTTGTACTCACTCGGTATCACAATCAAAAGAGCTCATCTGATCCATACCCTCGTCCCCTCCTCCGCCCTCCCCCTCACCGATGACCTATTGTGGAGACTATGCTGGACACCGGTAGGTTACCATCTCGTTTATTCTTTTCAGAACCCGACGAACTATAGCAAAGTACTAGAGATACTAAAACAGGAAAGTGATCAGCGATTATATGGTCAGTTTGTGAGTGCAATGCCGGCGGAAGGGAATCAAGTGCCACCGGTTTCACAGCAGCCTGGAAACCAACTGGCCAGGCAGATGAGTAACTTTTACATGAGAGGTTCACTCGATAGTCTAGATAGACAACGAAGTCACTCTGGGAGTTCAACCGGAGCGAGCGCTGGCGCCGAGTTTGTACGACAGCGTAGTGACTCGGTTGAAAGCCGGGGAAGTGTGACAAGTATAGGAAGTAGTACTAGTGCAGGGAGAGTACAACTTCAGAACTACGGTGGGACTGCTGGCAGTCCTAGCTATGCAGCTTCAAGTGCTCAACAGACACTGCACACATCTAGTGGAAGTTTGTACATACAAATGGTAAATAACAGTCAAGCCCAACAGCAGCATAGTAATAACCATCAAGCACAGCAGCAGGGCGGGGCGAGCAGTGTGGGGTTTTACCCGGGGACAAGTATTCCGCATGTTGTAAGTACGTCAGGAGTCAGTTCAGGACAATTTGGTGGAATAAGCACACCGGTGATGTCTACCTCATTGGGGCATTCAATAGCAAAGACTGGTGGTCCCGAGAGGCCCCCTCCTCCAAAATTCGCTGTAGGAAATACAAGTATGTATGGTGCTAGTAATTCAACCACACAACAAGGACAGGTTACAACGCCACCCAGGCATGGACAACATTCAGAGCAAAGTGCACAAATGCACAATACTGGAGTTAACAAACACAAAGAGTCCCCTTCAAGACCTGGATATTTTGGACAGCAATTTCCAACAGGCTCTTCAGGTAGTCAATACAGTTCACCCGGTACCCCAAGTCCACATCGTCAGGGTGGTCTACCGTTCACACCTCCGAAGCAGGTGGCGTTTTCATCAACTGCTGGCCAAACTACCAGCCCAGTAGTAGCCACGAGTGGTAGTCCAAAAGCAACAACTTCTTTGCATCCGAATGTGATTGTGGGAAGCCCACCAGCCGCAAACCATACAAGTCAGATGTTTATTCAGATAGCTCCAGGCCACACTATCCCAGTTGCACAGGTACAGACGCCATCTCCAGGAAACCCAACAGTTGGATACATCATACCGCATGGCGTGACGACTCCAGGTTCTGGAGGAAGTACCCCAACACAGGGTAGTTTCGTGTTTATTCCAGCAGCTAGTTGGACGCCTGAATCTGGTATGGCCGCACAACCGGTAACTCTGAGTGATCTACAAACTGGGAATCACCCGACCGTTGCTGTTCCCTTGAACAATTTTGCAAGACAGGACGATGGAGCGTACACAGAAGGTATTCAAAACTTGTGTAACGTGTATGTTGTGCATGTATTTTCAACAGGAACGGGAAATTGGAGCCACTTTTTCCATGTGGCTTATAGTACGGAAAACAAGAAATTGAAAATCGTTCAGCCCAACATGGTCCCATCTTGAAAACAAATGTGTGTGTTTTTAATTTCAGCCTTGGTGGAACATCAGCATCAGAGGTTGAATGAGCTGAGTCAAGATCTGGGTCGTACATACATTGAATTAGATCGACTGAAGAGACAAGTAAGCACAATGGAGCAGGACCTTCTGGAAAAGCGAAGAAAAAAGGCAGACACGTTTCCATCCGCGAAGGATGTACAGAAAATGAGGGAAGACAATAGACGCATGACAATTGATATTCATCTTATGACAAGAGAAATCGATGGCTTTAGCAGAGGTGGCCAAAGTAAGCGTTATCTCAAATGTTTGAATTTTCTTTCATATTAATACTTGGCAACCTGTTGATAACATTCATACGTTCGTTTGCTTGTTATTTAATTTTATGTGTTTCATTTTAAACCAATGAATCGAACTGAAGTGTTTTCCAGAACCGAACACAACATTTGAGAGACTATATTTAGTGACTCTTTTAAGCTTTTCTAGTGTTCATTAGAACTTTCTGTGCTTCTAGTTCCATTGGGTGTTGTGGACGCAACCTCTTCCTTCTTCAATCACATCGAACCTGGTCAGCAATTAGGAAACAATACGTCACCAAGTCGAAGTAAGTGTGAAAAATACTTCAACGAAAAGATTGCGGTCAAGTTAACTACAACCAAAAAGAAATCGCGGTACAGATTCTTATAAGCTCATTTGGAGGAATCAAGTTTTTGTGTTTTGAAGTCTTGGAAAAAAGTCAGGGAAAAATGTAAGAAATACTGGAAAAGTCAGGGAATTTCTTGAGAGGAAAAAAGTGGGAACCCTGTTCTTACTATCGTGCTGCTTTCAGTACGTGGAATAGTTGATCACCTGTGTGATGGGTTTTATGTATTTGCTCTTAGAGGGAACATTAATGCTTTGGCATGGAAATACACGTTGTGGCAAAAACCACAAGATAAACAGTCATCAGCGCGAGAAAGAGAATCAAATAAATAGTATCTCAATCCCTTTGTTTCAGCTCCTGTGCCTACACGGCCAGCACCACCACCACCGGTGACAACAAGCAGTAATATTAGTTTGCCGCCTCCTCCGTCATTACCAACTATTCACCAAGCGAGTACTGCAGCACCACCTAGTGGTCCGTACTATCCTTCAATGGCACACCCCCATGACTACTTGCACTGTCCAAGATTCCACCAACATCAGCCACGTGTCCCTTGTCTGTATTGCTTACATGGACACAATTCTATTCCGCCATCGCATCCTCCCCCTCCCCCTTACATGGCGCCATCCACGATGCCCCAGCCTACAAACCCCCACCAAACAGTGCTGCCGCCTGCACAGGAAGACGAGGGAGAGCCGTGGAACTGTTCCGCCTGCACCTTCCGGAATCACCCAGCCTTAGAGAAATGTGAAGTCTGCGAAATGCCTCGTATACCCATACCAGGCCAGTCTGTACCGGGTCACCAAATGGGTAAGTCACATAGTTACTAAAAGAGGGATGAATGTCACTGGTGAAAGACTCAAGGCGAATAACGCCAAAATTGGACTGGTCTGGAAAGCATATAAATGGAGTCAAATTAGGCACCGTGTCAGTGTTCATCTATTAAATAGATCTACGTGTGAAAATAGACAGTCGAAATTAACTTGTCTATTGTGTGGAAGGAAGTGGTTTCAAAAAAATAGATTAATTAAAAGTTCTTTTTCGCGTCGAAAACCTCTTAATTAAATAATGAAATTATTTTCTTTCAGCATACAGGTAGTTATAATACGAAGATAGACTGTGTGTGACTTGAGACCTGTATGATTTTAGCAAAACCAGTTGTATTTAAGGCTTTAGAAAAAAGGAATTATTGTGATACTACAGTGCTTACGACGATGTATGAAATTCAACTAATCCGATCTTTTGTATTCTACTGTAACATTTTGCTTGACACTAATGTTTAGCAACTTAGTATTTTTGACAGTTACGCTGACTAGAGGAGTGGTCGCATTTCTCAAAAACTTATTTTATAAGTAGCTCGTTTGAAGAAGTTTGATAATCTGTCAATATGTACAACAGTTGAAACAATAGTGGTAACTCCTGGACAGTTAACACAATTCTGTCATTTTGTCAAATTATAAAAGGTCTCCATATTTTCTTCTGCAAACAAAATGAAAAATGATCAACCCTTTAATTAATTTATGGCTACTATTGTAATTTTAATGTTCGTAATGTTTGACAAGACTTTAAAACACCTTGTATTTAATTTATCCTTTACCAAAATGCCTTAAATATTATTTTAAGTTTCGGAATAATTATAGAACCAGGGTTCCCACCAGATGGAGACAAAATGTGCGTCATCACTGAATATTGAGGTCAAAAGTAACATTTTAATACAATTCAGCTTTAGTTTCTTGTTATTGTAAGCTCATTTGGAGGAATAAAGTTTTCTTGTTTTGAAGTCTTGGAAAAAAGTTAGGGAAAAGTGTAAGAAATATTGGAAAAGTCAAGGAATTTCTTGAGAGGAAAAAAGTGGGAACCCTGAGAACATAGTGACGATGATCCTGTTGAGAATACTACAAAACTTTAATGAACGTGAAATTTTGAAAAATTTGTATTTTGATTTTAATTCTCACTTTAGCCAAGCCAATTGGTTTATACATGTTTTGAAGCTATGTTCACATGTACAAGAGTAGAAAATTGAGCCTTTTTTAATGGTTGTTCCATATTATCTTCGCAGGTAATTTAATTCAAACGATGCCGATATACTGGTGCATAGTTAGGGATAATTCAATTTGTATGACAAATTCGATTGCTTGTTTGAAAATGCCTTTCGTAACGTATGAAAATAATGGTAATTTATCATGCAGAAACAAAATGTGATACATAAAAGTAATAGTTAACTTTAGACTCCCAAGTAAGAAAGGTAATTCTGATAACAAAAGTTTATTCTTTGGGAGAAAGATTTTCACATACTTGTTATGGACTGATGGCTATTGTACGAAGCATCAGAACACTTGAACTTTGTATGGATCCACAAGGGAAACGTGAAGCATTATGTAATTTACATAATTGCAAAAGCATATTACGTAAAATTACTACGTTATTGCATAGTCATATTGTTGTGTACATAAATAAAAAGTATTTTGTATCAAAAGGTAAAAATAAATCAACGAATTGAAGTGGATTGTTTTCACAATTATTTTTTCTGGTCAAACTTTCGAACGGGCCTTTTTAGTGAAGCAAATAGTCCCAAGGTAGAGGTTCCGTATTTTTGGAAACCTTGTGAGCATTTTGAAAAGCAAAGTCCCTTTTTCCTCCAGGAAATTGAGTTTTCCAGAAACATACAAGGTTTGCAATGTTGGTATTACTGCCAATTTTGTCTTCCCATACATTGCAGTTTCCATCTTTATTTGCATCAACTGATTAGTAAAGGTAAAATTAGAGTTGCATCAACTGATTAGTAAAGGTAAAATTAGAGATCAAGGGGCAGGTGAGGATTACATTTCAATGTTAAATGCTACAGTGCACTAGTTGATTTTTAATTCTAGGTATTCGGGAATTGTGCTTTTTAAATTGAACACAACTCGTCATCTTATCAAATTCAATTTATTTAATATCAGCCCATTAGAAAACCTTGAATACGTGGAGCAGAAAGGAGTTCAAGCTCGTGAAAATGCTGTAAGAAGGAGTTTCTTTCTTCAAACTTTGTTGGCGACTGAGTTTAAGCCAACTAGATGCTTGGCAGATGTCAATTGATGTTTTGTAATAATCAGGTGTGCCGTTTATACTGGAGTATGTTTCCAATATGAAAGATATATCAAATCCAGTTTTTAACGATCAGGAAAACTGACAAAAGTAAAATGCAACTTTTAAGAATAATCACAATTTATATTCTACAGTTAAGGATTATTTAAGATTACAAACATTTGCTAGAATTTGTCTTCTTTAATAAATACATTTTAACAAAAACAGCAAAGGGTATAAATCCAGTGATTTGAATTCGATCTTACATAGGAACCGAACTGGGCCGTCCAAGCAGTCAAATATCGAGGGATCCGACTGGCGTGACAATAGACCAATCAAAATTGAACGCAAAATTGTTGACACCTGCATTCAGACATTGTGAATTTTTAAAGTACCATAAAAGCAAATAAGGACACCTTTCACACGTTTATCCATCTTTTATTACTCTGGATTACAAAGACCTGCATTTACTGTCACTGTTTATAAATATGACAAGGACATGTACAAATACGAAAACAATACAATCTGTAAACTTTAAGTTATTTACATTTAAAAATAACAAAGCCGAACATGTCTAAAAGTTCCTAGTATCCAGAGCATAAATTGTACAAAATCTTGAATTTTTTTCCATGCACGATTTCACTAATCCTTTGAGTAACTGAAGATATTCATCCTGCTCTATGTACAACATCTTTAATATTAAATAGTAAGAAATGCAATGGAGTATAGTTCATAATGTTCGCTTCTTCATGACGCCTGTTGCTCCAACTCTGATGCAGGAGTATCCGGTTCCTCGTCGTTGTAAATATTTTCCGCCTGAGAAGCAAAAAAAAGCAGAATGTAGCCTTTTAACGTTCACAGTTAATACTGCTGGTTTAGACTTATATATCAAGAAACAAGTCATGAAAAATTCACAAGAGGAACATCCTTATCACTTACCATCTGCCAAACTTGCATGATATTATCTTCAGACACAGAACATATTACCCATGGTTCGTTGGGGTTCCATGAGAAATCAGAGATCTTGGCAGTATGTCCCCCGTGAATGAACTGTAATGAAATCAAGAAAGGTCACCTCGAGTCGCATTACACAAACACAGAAAGCGCACTAGGAATAATTCTACTCACAAGAAGCTCTGGTGGACCATCCTCTGCATCTTCAGCCGACTGTTCTTCACCAATTTTACTGAAATGCGAAAAAATACTTAAGTGGATATTTTGCAACATTAGAACAAAATTCACTGTCAATTTACTAACAACGGATTCATTAATTAAATTGTTGAGAAACAAAGCTAAACCTAGTAAATCAGAAGATGGTATAGACTCCCTCAAAATGGATTTACTAGGCATTACCTAAGATCCCAAACGTGTAATCGTCTATCAGTACCACTTGAGGCCAGGATGGTTTCATTGTGGGGAGACCATTGTACCTGAAACATTAAAAATTTAAATACATGAGAACATTGTTCGCAACAAATCAATGTCACCGCAAATAAATTCAATACAAATAGCAGGCGAAAATACCACAATTACCTGGAAAATTTCATCTTTATGAGACTCAAAGGAATGCAATTTAAGTTTTAGATTTCTCAAATCCCAGAGAGCAACTGTTTTATCAGCAGAGCCTGTCGCTAAGATGAATTCACTGTATGGGTTAAATGACAAGCAGTTAACTTCTGCCGTGTGTGCATCCACTGTGTGACTTGGCTTATTCGTGTTTGAAGACCGAGTATCCCAACTGAAACAAACACGACATATTAAGAACAGTAATTCAACAAGGCAAGGGTATTGCAGAACTTGTGAAATTTTCATTTCCCCAAATTACAAACGTGAATATTTACATCATCAACTTTTGGTCATCAGCAACAGATCCAAACAAACTTTCATGCAGGATATGCCAGGACACGTCCTCTACTACTGATGTGTGTCCGGTGAAAATTGTTTGGGCGTCTATTATTCTTCCATCTCGAACATTCGCATTGATATCCCACAAACAAATAGTCTGGAAACGAAAGTGACAGTTATTCTCACATGTTATTTCAAATTAAACCATATCTTAAACAAAATATACGCACTAAATACTTACATGATCATCTGAAGCACTGAGGAGGTTACCATTGACATTTGGATTCCACGAGAGGCCATAACCTTCCTTCTGATGGCCTTTCAAAAGAAGATCTGGGTTGCACTTCCCGCTAGGATCTGTTGAAACAGTACAAAGGCAGGATCAAATATACCGTTATACGATAAGGATACCCAGCCTAAAAAGCGACACAAGAGAACACGTTCCTACCAGGTTTTGATGGATGTTTTGTGTAGTCGAACACTAATACATCGCTTGATGGCGTCTTTGTGGCAATGACACATGGATTCTGCGGCATATACCGGGCTCTGTTGACTTCTCCTTCGTGATTAATCTTAATTTCAATTTCTATCTTTCCGCTTACCGAACCAAATCCTCCAAATTCTGCAAATGGCAGTACATTTCTTGGGTTCAGCATTTAGGTAAAAAGAATTCATAGCGCCAGAAGTACATCATACATGCAAATAGATTTTCTCATTTGGTTACTCTACAATATCCTGTCAGAAATATTTAGTACATGGTCCACCATTAAATCTCCCAGTAACACTTACCGCCCTTATCACTATCATACTGGGATGCATCGAACTGGGCGTTGTCATTTGGCAGTTGAACACTTGCAATAAGTAAATGATTCTGCTCGTCTGATCTGAAAAAAATAAAATGATATTAACCAACATCTGGTGAATCAATAAAATCTACCGAAATGATACCGCATACTAAGTTTGAAAAAGGCTTACGTGTGTGTACCCAATATCAGTCTGTGTATGGAGTAATCCTTTCCCTCTGGTCTGAAATTTACCAAGAAAATATTTCATTCTCTTTCATTGGACACCTGAACAAATTGGTAGATCTATGCGAGTTGTCAACTTGTAAAATAATTGAGTCTGCTATGAAAGAAAGATGATTTGATGACCGACTACGGTACATGTTAAAACGTACCTTGTGACATCTGGTAACCATTGTGCTGTAAGACTGGGCCATTCCAGGGCATGTGTCATTACCAAATCATACAAAAATGGTGTATTCTTCTTCCATATTTTATATTCTTCATTTATTACTCTCTCCTCTACGGCATCATCGAAACCTTTGAAATAAATTCAACATTCAATATATGTCAGACATCAAAACGTTATACATGTGTGAAAAATACGAGCCTTAACCCAAAATTACTCAACAAAAACAGACAATATAGATCTATTCGTTCATAACTCCACTCAACATCAAACCATGTTTTCATGATCATGATAATCAACAATGAATTGTACACATGGAAAAGCCGGGCGCCTTTTATGTTATTATAACAAGTGTCACGCTCACATAACGACAATTTAATATATCTTAAACACATAGTGCATATTACTGCTAACTTACCACCGTCTTTATCGGCCATCATCAGCCTTACACAACTAGTTTTTGCTACAAAAAGAAATCTTTCTTGTCTTTTCCAGCTTGGCAGGTAGTACGCATGCGTGATCATTACGCGCCAAATTTTGGCAGGTTTGCCTGATGGGAAATTAAACCATGAGAATATTATTTCGATAAAAAATTAACACTTCAGCCCTTTATGAAAAACTATGAATGTTTACATTTTGTTCGTAAAAATACGAGCTATTATATTTATTTCTGGCAAACTTTTATGATAAATGTCAAGGTCGTATATCCGGGAACCTGTCAATTTCAACATGGATGTCTCGCTTTACTCACTTTTTTGTGACAGATGATTTATTGTACTTTTTAGTGCTGACAAGCTTAGTAATGACACCTAAACTGTAATTAAACATTGAAATAACGTAGATGCTTTCATTTGTCACATAGTATCGCATATTGCATCATGGAATCCCTCAGGCTAAGCGACCAAGAACAGAGGGTGTATGCGGAACTGTTTTGTGCCTGCGATGTTGAGAACTCTGGAAAAGTCAGTGGTCCTAAAGCGAGCGAATTATTCTTGAAAACTGGATTGACCCAGGATGTTTTACATCAGGTAAAATATGCTATATGTCAATAAAGCTATTTACAGCAACGGTAGAGGGAAACATTCCCGTTTTCCCAGTGTCATGCGAACAATCCACCAATCATATGATGTATACTATAAATAAATGTTAATTGTCCTGTGATTCTGCTGCAGATAACAGAGTTATGTGGGGCCAAAAGACTTGGACATTTTGGGAGAAGTCAGTTCTACATAGCATTGAAATTAATTGCGATGGCGCAATGTAGTCTTCCATTAAGTTTTGAGAACATAAATTCTGGTGAGTACCTGTTTACACATACTGTCTCCGTGTCCGTCACCGAATTGCGATGGCGCAATGTAGTCTTCCATTAAGTTTTGAGAACATAAATTCTGGTGAGTACCTGTTTACACATACCGTCTCCGTGTCCGTCACCGTCAAAATTTCATAATGGATGCTGCACTCATTCTGTGAGTCTCAGTGTCCGTAACCATTAGAAAACTGATGCACGTTGAGTGAGACGTTATGTCTAAAAATGCCTCAGGTAGAACGTGATTTCTGGAAAAGATGTTGAACTACAAGAAATGTGGAATGACAACTTTGCACGAACATTTCGAACCATTACAAGGAAATCTTTGACTTATGATTTCAGGTATGGAAATGCCTCCACCTATGTTTTACGACTCTGGTAAGTGTTAACTGAAAAAAATGTAACTTTGACCGGAATTGTTTCCAGAACTGTCCTTACACATAACAAAAATATATGTCATCCATTGCCAAGAATCACATTTTTATTTAAGCGGTGATAGATAATCAGGGCCAAGTGATACATCCTGCATACAGTCAACACGCGTTGCACCAGCCGAATTACAATTATCCAGATAGGTAGGTATTCCTTGGGGAAAAAACCGGATCAGAATATTTCTTTATTGTATAACTTTTTGGTCGTCTTTTAATGTGCATTCACAATGGATGTATCATTCAAAAGAAGTTCATTTGTAGACAAATATTTGTTGTTCAACATTTTTACATATCTTCCTTGAAATATGGAGTGTTTTCTGTTCTAAACATAGACCACCACTTATCCATGGTAATATGCAATCGAACCAGCACGGAGGAGTTTTACCACCGCCACCAAAAACTATGAGAGCAAATCAACCAGCTCGACACACTTCTAGTTTTGAAGGTCAGACTGCACAGCAACCTCAACAACTTATCATACAGGTACTGATGTTTTCCCCAAAATAAATTATTTTAAAAAACAATATGTCTACATTATTATTAAGAACCTCTAATTCTATTAACACTTATCGTAAGCCAGCCCATTAACAAGCCCGCCACAATCAGTATAACAAGTTCAGCCCATTCAGGTACTGTCAGCACTCACAGTGTTAAACCGCTTCAACGGGCTGTATTTGACAGTACGTGAGAGCAGAGCTTCTGTTATTCGCAACTGTTTTCATTAAACGCTTTCAACAAAGTAAACGCGGTTTATCATACAAATTTTTGTACTTTCAGAACACAAATCAAGATGTGCAGAACACAGTATCGCCACCATTTTCTCCCTCTGATTCTAGTCCCCCACCATTGTCGCCCGGCCACGTACCTTCGACACAACAGCAACTACCCTCAGCAGCTACTCAAGTTAATAACCAATACGTCACATCCAGTAATGTAACTGCGTATAACAACCAAAATAACCACTATGATGCAACTAACTCTCAACATAGCAAGCCTTCAAGTAAAGTAGCGGAGAAAGGGTGGGCATCATTTGAAGATGACGACCAAGGTAAGCAGGGGGTCATAACTGTGCGGTATAACACCATCTGTCAGTTATTAGTGTTATTTTAATTATCTTTCAAAAAAAAAAGACGAAAGCAGGGTCAAATAGGTACAGATCATTTTCTTTTTCTGAAGGGTTAATAAACAACCAACCAAAAGAAAGTCACTGGGCACATTTCTCTGACCACAAGACGGAAACATCATCCGTAAGTTCAGAGGCTGAATCAGTTGATGACGTGTGGACCGTTACCGATGAACAACGTGAATATTACGTCAACCAGTTTAAAACCATGCAGAGTCATCTAAATGGGAAAATAAATGGTGCGTAAAGTTTTTGCTAAAAGAACGACTTTTCTGGCTGGCAATACAATTGTCCCTCATAGAGTCATTTTATGTTTTTGCCTGTAGGTGCTGTAGCAAAGGAGTTTTTTGAGAAATCTAGATTACCTGTGCAAGAACTGTCCAAAATATGGTAAGACTGCATATTCCATTTTTTGTAAATGGTCGGCTCCACCGAACTCAAAACTGTGCGGTATAATGTTGTTCACACCTCATTTAGAAAAAGAAATGGTACTTCTAAAGTATGCGGAAATATTCGGTAAATACTGGAATTTTACTTTGGCTCAAGTATGTAAGGCCTTTTATTGTTCTTGGGATGTCAATAATAGGGTTTGGTTTTCAGGCAATTATCAGATATGGACCATGATGGTTTTCTATCACTTGAGGAATTCGTAGTAGCCATGCATCTGGTTGTTTTGCGAAGAAATGATGTGGAGCTCCCTGAACACTTGCCACCTGCCCTTGTGCCGTATGTGCCGTTACATTCTGATGAACCCTTTGCTGCTGATTTGCCACCCGGTAGCACTCTAAAACACGGAGTATCACCACCACATGTAAGTATATTTAAAACACTTCATAGCACTATCAATTCATAAATTAATCATGGGAATAATTCTAGTTTGATAGATTCTTATATTTTCGTAATGGAATGCAACATTGGTTAAATTTTGAACAACTTGACATTAATATATTTAGGGATGTCTTTAAAGTGAGTGACCTATCTGGGTCAGCGGAAGGCCACTTAAGTGACCCGGAGTAGTTTTAGTGGTGTGTTTACACTGACCGAACCAAGACCCATTGGCATCGGCCACTGTCTTGACCTCTGTCTCGTTCACTGTTCAGTGTGCACTGTTCTGCACATTACCATAGAACCCAATTCCATCATTCTCGGTCCCCGTTAGTGTAAACACACCATAAATGCTGAACTAAATTTAAATTGATGTACATGTACATCAGTATCACATACAGCCGCACAGAAATATTGTATTCTATCATTCTGCATTGAGGAATGCAACTTTTTAAGTGAAAGGGTTATGTTTGAAATAAATATCACAAAATGTAGTTAGATCAATTCGGTTAAAATTTAAAATTTGTTAAATTTGTAAAATTTGTTTAAAATTAATGTACGAGATGTATAAGATATGAGATTTTGAAATGTGAAACATTAACAACACGCAAATCAGGCGTAAATTGAAGCTACAATTACGGCTTGGGAGCATGGTCACCTGGTGATTTCATTCTCTGTGTGTAAGTTGAAGTGAACATTTTAAATGTAACTGACGCCTATTTTAGCCTGTCCTCCTTACTCAACAACAAGTTCCTCAACAACCACAAACTGCGCAAGCAACGGTTCAGCAGCAACAATGGACAACAAATTTTACGTCAGATTCACCAACATCTAGTAGTGTGTCATCTCCAGGAACTAAACCGACTCCAGTAAATTTTGAATCCAAACCGGTGATTGCTGATGGGGTAAGTCCTTCTGACTTTCACACATTCTCGGATAAATGATCAAATCTGCAAAAAGGACGTACATATTTCTCAATAGCCATACTCAAATAGCCCATTCGATGGGTTACTTAAACGTTTGGTTTCGAGTTTCAATGTTTGTGCTGAAATATTGTAACGAAGATAGAAAATCATTGTTCTTCACTTTATTTGCTTACTGTCTCACATGGATCATTCATATCTCCATGGTTTTCAGTAGTGAGATGCTCACATATTTCATATCCAGATATGTCATATTGACTGAATCTTTTTGTAGGATTCAAAGATTGTACATCCGATAGCATTACGGATGTCACCAGATGGGCAACCTCTCCCGTTGGAAGGTATGAGTGGTGAAAGAGCTAGAGCTTATTCTGGTAATTTGATTAGCTGCTGTGGTCTCTGATTCTTTTAATTAATTTTCTAATTATTAAATAGCTTAATGCCAATAATTTTTCGTTGTGAAATGGCTAGGACTTGTTGGTGTGTGGGTTAGAGGTTTTTGCTTAAAACATGGATAATGTAAGTACCTATTTGTAACAAAAATAGTCGAGGATATTAATTAGAATCTAATCAACATGGGACAATGATATGGTTGAAGATAGGTTATAATTCCAAAATTTTCCAGCTTTCACAGTTTGTTTATTTCATCGCAACTTACTTTAACCCAATTAAGTTTTTAGTATTCAATCTAATTTTGGCAATTACCAATTTATTTTAGTTCTCAACTACTGTTTCATTTACATTCTTATTTATTTTCTTCAAATCTCTATCGTCCAAGTGTTGTAGGCGTGGTGCATGTCTTCACGGCTTGTTTGTGTGTTGAATTGCAGATGCCATCACATACAATTCTGCTCAGAGTCATTCTATGGCTCCTGGAGCTGAAGACTCGGCTGTTACGAGTCCAACAACCAGAGGACGCTCTCATACTGAGTCACTGATTCACAGTGAGCCTCTTCATTTCTCTGTGGGGTCAATTCAAGGTCGACCCCGTCCTACCCCTAAGAAAGCACAATCGAGTAAGTAAACACACACACATACTAACACTTCTGCTTTCCAGAATGACTGTGTGTGTCTGCTGGATGTGCTGTTTGGACTTTTGCTTGAAAGATTACCATTACCAATGATTGACATTTCTTGAAATTGTGGACCAGCGGTGGCAATGCTTTTTGCCTTTTGTAATTTTTTTAGTCTTAATGTAGAGTCTTTATCTAATTTTATCCATTAACAAAGATTTTCTACGTGAATGATACATGTTCAAATTGTTTAATGACGATTCTTCATCAGTACAATTAGAAGAATGGAAGAAATTCTGTTAAGAATAAGAAAGTGAATGAAAATCTGATCCATGAAATTAGTCACAAATTGCATGGGACTACCAATTTAATAATGCAAGCTATAGCTTCTAACATAAACTCACCTGGAGTGTATGTAGGTTAAGCTATTGGTAGCATGTGGTTTGTCTGCCTTGCAGTATCTGGTCCCTCAATAGATGGTCCAGTAACTCAACCACTGGTGTTACTTCCACCACCAGGGGGCCAGGAAGCTAGCAGCAGTGTAGATCGACCAACTAGTCTCGCCCTTTCAGGTGGTGTAAGTGCAACAACATCTGGCAATGCTCCACCACCACCTCCGCGCACACGAACTGGACACTCACGAAGCTCTTCACTTGACACGCAACTAATAGACCTTGAGGATTCTCATCGTGGTAAAATGAGAACATATTTGTTCCAAGTAGTGAGCTTTGTGTTTTGTAGCATGTAAATAGATGATGGATGTAAGTTTTGCGGTTCAAGAATACAATTTGTTTTCTTATGTTTATGCTTTAAGAACCATTAAAAAGTAAGTTACTGAATCCTGTAATTTTAAAATGTTTAGCTTCAAATGAACATGGTTCAATTTCAGGTGACCATTCACATATTATGCCACCGCCTGCAGTACCACCCAGGCCGTCTCCCAAAGATGCACAGGTAGGAAATCGAATCAAAATCTACATTAGTATATTGAGTTGAAATTTCCGCTAAGGTAAGGGAGAGCTAACTGTCACTCCTTTAAGTCCCTGTCACTCCTCCCTTTTTACCGCCATGTTAAACTGTAGACAAGTCCCATCAGTTTCCATTAGATTTACTATTCTTTGGCAAGACGACACCCTTTGAGGCCAAAATATAAAAAGTAGGTGAGGCTTACATAAATAACTGTTAATTTTATTTCTAGCTGGGAGGTGCCATTAAGAAAAGGCTAGTCAATCAATCTTCAGAACCACAGTCAAATTTCGCAGACTTCAGCAGATTTCCTTCAATACCTTCCCAAGAAGTACTTGTTGATCCCGACAGTCAAAATGCTAGTGCTGTGAGTTACTCAACCAGTGAGAAACATCGGAGATCTTGGTCGCTAGATTATAATAACACTGTAAGTTGTGTGAGTTCCTTACGTATGTTGAAGTACTTGTTGATCCCGACAGTCAAAATGCTAGTGCTGTGAGTTACTCAACCAGTGAGAAACATAGGAGATCTTGGTCGCTAGATTATAATAACACTGTAAGTTGTGTGAGTTCCTTACGTATGTTTTAGGGTACATATTGTTGCTGTTTTAACGGGTGTTTTGGTCTTCCGCTCACTGTCATTGAAACTGAGCAAAGGGTAAATGTAGATAGAACTGTGAGAATATTTTATTATGTCTCTTATTTCCCAATGAAGTACACCAAACATATTAGGAATTCCCGAGAAGAATTACATCTGTGTTTAGTTATCTGAATTATAATACACACCCACATGTAGACATATAAGAATGTTTGACACGGGAACAAGATGGATGTACCCATGGATGTGTAGCAATATGATTTGAAATTTTGAAATAAAATGTGGCATCAGTCATCAATGTTTGATACGTTCATTGACATATTTGTGTTTACAAAGTGTATGGGAAGGAGGGAGAGATCAAAAAGAGATACAGTAATCAACGGTAACGTGATGGAATAATTCCTGATAGAAGAATGTTTCACAGATCATGATTCTGCGTCAAAATATTTGTATTCTGATAAAATTTTGCAGACCTCGGGTGCTTACAGTTTTCCACCAGGAACTGGTGCTGTGCAGATAGATTCAGGTATTTGATATCATTGTTTCTCCTTGGTAAATGAAGTACATACACATTATAACAGTAGATTATGCGTGCAAAAAGACAATTCCCCGTTTTCAGTGAAATATTTCTTACATATTTTCTAGATCTGAACAGTGGACCAATGCGGGAACAAAAGGTAGTGAATATGTTTCTTTTTGTTGTTTTGGTTGGTTTAACTTCTGAATTGTAAACCTTTCATCACAAATATGTATATTAACACCCCAGTACGTAGTACGAGAGAAGGTATTGTTTTCAGTTGTGTCTGTGATTCTGTCCGCGCGGGGAGGGGGTGTCCAATTGCCATGATGCACTGGGACAACCCCCCCCCCCTCCTGGGTAAGGCAGGGATAGGGCCCCACCCTCCAGGAAGGATCAGGTAAAAAGGACCCAACCAGGAATGAGGGCCCAGCCCCTGGCAGGAGCCCAGGGTAGGAAGGAACAGGGGAGCGGAGGTGGTGTGCCTCCTACCGGAAGGCTTTCTTGTTCCAATTGTATGTTCAGGTGTACGCTTAATTTTGCATCTTTTACCAGCAGGTCGCCTCAACACCACCAGGTGGAGGTGCATTAGATAGAAGCCGATCGAGAGACTTGGATGATCCAGATTACAGAAAACCTCCGTCTAAGTAAGGGATTGCTCTTGAAGTATCCAATTTTAATCTGATAAATTTGTATTAATGATACGGGAAAATAGTATTATAGTGTTACATATACTTATTTTATTATAATTATATCACAAACAAGAAAGTCCTCCTGCGTGAAGGCAAGAGGCATACCGACCGCGGCGTAGCAAGTCCCGGGGGGGGGGGGGGGGGG
>JBCAUG010239137.1:0-18628 GCA_038406175.1 Haplosyllis leylae
AAACTTTTACATGGGGTTTAACAGGACAGTGACTGTAAGTTTCATGACCGACTGTAAAAACTTACAGTCGGTCGCGAAACTTTTACAGTCGGTCATGCAATCTGGTTAACCATCACAAAGTGCGATTAACCATCACAAGGGGGGAGGGGTGATTGAAATCAACATTCATATGCCCCTGGGGGGTGAATGAAAACAGAATTTCTGATTTCATATGCCCCCCGGGGCGTACGAATGGGGGGGGGGCAGGGTGAATGAAAACATTTCACCGGTCCTGAAACTTAATCGCCCAAAATCATGAAATTACTGCTATTTCAGTAAACACTGAGTATGGCTTTGAGGTGCAGAAACAAGACGGAATGAATGTTCTGGGCCTCGTCGTCTTCTCGGTGGCCTTAGGTATAGTGATCAGTCGGTTGGGTGATGTTGGCAAACCACTCTACAACGTATTCTATGCAATGGCTGAAGCCTCAATGAAATTGGTGATTGTCATTATTTGGTGAGTTTGAGTAAAAGTCTACTTAATCTGATTTTCATTTTACTTTTTTGAACGGTATTTTCTTTGTAATTTCTGGTATCCCTGTTTTAGAGAAGATTTTGCCAAACAAGGTGAATATGAATGCTCATTCATGAGGAATGACCCACACTCACATTTCAGTGCCACACCAACTGCATTACATTTACTACTAAACGATGTAAAGGGAGAGGATGACCGGTGAGAGGTTGCGATGACAATTGAGATTATTATCAATGTTATCCCTCCAATACAGGTATTCACCAATAGGAATATTATTCTTGGTGGCCTCGGAAATAGTGAACATGACAGACCCTGTAGCCGAGCTCAAAGCTCTGGGACTCTACATCGCTACTGTCATGACGGGATTGGTTATTCACGGTTTTATCATTCTGCCATTATTGTACTTTTTATTCGTTCGGAAGAACCCCGTGAGATACATTTATGGGATTCTGCAAGCCATGGCCACAGCCTTGGGAACTGCTTCAAGGTAAATACGTTGCTTTTTTCTGTGCCAGTATCTATCTCAGAGAAGTGTGGACATTTCTGTACAACACAACATACCCATTACTCCCGGTCTCGTTCCCTGTACCTGCCCCGGTCCCATTCCGATGCAAAGTGAATAATCCATAAGTGCTGCGATGCAAAACGTAATATATCACAAATTCTTTTCGTATATGATTTAGTTCTGCAACATTACCAGTCACTTACAAATGCTTGGAAGAAAGAAACAATATTGATCCCAGAGTAACGAGGTTTGTCTTACCAGTTGGCGCCACTATCAACATGGACGGTACCGCCCTGTATGAGGCAGTTGCAGCTATTTTTATCGCTCAATTACGAGGGATTGAAATGTCAGCGGGAAAAATTGTGGCTGCAAGGTTTGTTCTTTTTTTGTATTTTTTTGAAGACAGTACATATGTCTGCATAATCTCTTGAATAAAATTCGACAAAATTAGGTGGTCTTCTTTGTGAAAAAAAGGTGACCGTCTCTGTACACACAAACCTGTGTCCGAAAAATATTACAATCTGGCATCATTTGATTTGAGAGATGGGAGCGTTACCACACACGGTTGCTTTATTTGTTGGAAATCAGCACTTGAATGTGATAATTTTCTCATTGCCACTGGATTTAGCTAAATCCGAAAATCTTTGACATTTTCATTATGAGAACGATCTCTTTCTGTGTAAACCTTACCGCAATTTGTATTATCTTGTTTGGACTTTCAATTGCAGTATCACGGCGACTGCCGCGTCCATTGGAGCAGCGAGTGTACCCCAAGCGGGCATCGTCACCATGGTGATAGTACTCACCGCGCTGGGACTACCTACTGATGACGTCAGCAAAATATTGGCTATTGATTGGCTTCTGTAAGATTTCTTTCCTTTTCATTGGTCCCTTCTTAGTCATTGGTGGTTTGATACAAAAATTGTCGATTTTGCCTGTGTATTTTTAGTTTCGTTTTCAACAGAAGTCTGGCATTTCTGTACAAAATTGACATTGAGGGGTTTTAAAAAGTTTCAGTAAAATATAAAATTGCCTCTGCACTGTAGTGGGATTTGAACTCACAACACTGACCATCACTGGTTAGAAGTCAGATGCTTTATCCACTCTGCCACCCAGACATTTGTTGCATAGAAGATCCTTAAACTGATCTTTGTTTCATGGTCCACTCGATTTTTTGGACTTAGATCATTTCTAGATTCAATAGAGCATGACTTCAAAAGGGTTTGACAGTGTGAGACTGGCAAGGCATGGATGTGATGTCCCTTTGTCCCCAAATTTATCGTCACTCGCAAATTCGGCTATTTGTTGGATTCTGTGTTTGATTAATTTTCGTAAGCTTTTCAACTTTCTACGAGCCTAGCGTGCAACAGAGATTCATGGTTTTTTTAATTTTGAGTTGCATGTGACCCACACAAAATATGCTCCATACACATACTTGACAGCGCAGATATCTGAGAAACAGACGCCAAGATCCAATTCTTTGGATAAATTCCTGTTGACATCCTAAAAATATATATCAAAGAGTGAAAGAGTTTCACATTCTAGCTCTTGCTCAGTACATCTACACTGGTTACGTGGGTTGAATTACCCCTCCCCCCCCCCTCCCAGGCTGTACTGTATTTGTATGTCTCCTCCCAGCCTCATTTACATAAGATTTTTCTCCAGACTAC
The DNA here is from genome assembly GCA_038406175.1 of Haplosyllis leylae. NCBI lineage: Eukaryota > Metazoa > Annelida > Polychaeta > Phyllodocida > Syllidae > Haplosyllis > Haplosyllis leylae. The sequence continues at coordinate 2,690 of JBCAUG010239137.1, forward strand.
CCACTCAAATTTTATTATGCCCAAAAATAGATGAGATGGCTGGCTCTTAACGAGCCAGCAATAATTCCATTCATATTTCAAGCTATGGGTCAGTTTTTGTCGCCACAGGGAATTCCCTTGGTGCAATATTATGAATGATCATGCACGAAGATAAAAACCCTTCTGATCCATCATTGTAGATAATTGCATAATGACATTAAGCTTCGTTATAATTTCCCCTAATCCAATCAATAATCAATCAATAACATTGATCTGTTTGTTCACGCTTAGGGATCGGTTCCGAACCATGATTAACGTGGAAGGCGATGCGATAGGCGCCGGGATTGTGGCTCATTTGTCCCGGAGAGAACTGGAGGCCTCGGCAGGGCAGGACAAGGAGCGTGACGCGCACGATCCGAACACGGGCTTCGACGAGGAAGATATTCCGTACACGACAGATTATACAGAAGAGAAGATTCAACCGCTGCCTGAAAACGGGGCTGTTAATCCCACGTTCTTCTTTAATGACGATGAAATGCATACAGAACTGTGATAAAAAAAAGTTGGCCGTGCTCATCTCTAAATGGAAAACACTCAAAAACACTGAATAGGATTTGTGTAATAGTGACAAGAAATGATGGAGGCAAAAATTTAAGGCTCACATTCACACAGATAATTATTTGCACCGTGGAAAGTAGACCTGCCACTTTGGCGCCTCCTACCACTGCAGATAAATTTTCTTGATTTTATCGGGTTTTTCCGGGAATTTGGGCAAAATCATAGGTTGGCTTCCATCTCTCGCAATATAAGAATCCAGAATCCGCCCCTGGTACTTTTTGCAAATTGTGAGTACAAAAATCACACTTTCAATTACAATCCTGGTTTTTACGATCCTGGTTTTCCAATAGTACTCATTCTCAACTTCTAATCAGAGGTTGCGGCTTCGAACCCCAGACCTTTACATTTGTCAAATCAAGACTAGACTGATATCAAAGGGTTCAAATAGGAAAACAAATCAATTGACCAGTGGTATTTTGTCACAATCACTAACGTACATTCCACGCGCTACCACAGAAATCCAATATCAGACATGCATTTGCATTTGTATTATTTTTAATAAATATAATTAGGAACAACACTTGAACTGGCTTGTAAAATTTATTACCTTTTCTTTCGCACGTAACATGAATTCCTTCATCTAAAACAAATTCTTGTCATATTTATTTACAAAGACAAGACAAAAGATTACCTAATGTATCCTTTCATGAGTCAAGTGATTAAAACATAAAACAAATTGAAAACATTTAATGTGAGACATTACAATAACTTTAAATACATAACGAATAATTTTTGTGTTAAATTCAGAATTCGAAATACTTAGTATTTATTGAATTGTATAAAGTACAGTTGTATTTTTGAAAACCCTGTATAGTAGGTAAAATCATATTTTATTATGAGTTCGGTAAATTGAATTCAAAATGTTAGAAACACCTGCCCATAAAAATGGACAGTTATCTATAACTGTTTATTGTGCCATTATAGTAAAAATGAGATCAATTTAGCAGCTAAACTGCTTCAGTTGTCATATGTCCAAAGAAATGTTATTGTTATGCTCATAACAATTAGGCCAGCAAAACAAAAACGAGTTTTCATCACCAATACTCTCATGCATTCCACATGATTTATTTTTGTAAAAAAATGTTAATTTACAACAGTTTTATATTTCAGCTGTACAGGTTATAATTTGCAAAAATAAAACTTTTAAGCACCTTGTTTTATGTGGAGCATGGACCCAGGTACACAGGATATATTATCATCTCAATCAACGTTACAGCCAAAAACTAACGTTGTGTCCAAACATAAACGTTTCCAGTTAAGATTACGTTTAAGTATCACGAGTGTCTCCAGGCAAAATCCGTCAGAGATCTGTTTCTTTGCACTGAAATAATAAATATGGTCCAAATTAGTCAAGTTTATAGTTAAATTTTATAGGAAGATATCTGAATAGTTCGTAATCAATCATTAAAATTTAAATGTCATGAGATTAAAATAGTTATTGGTTGTGCAAATTTTACAAATAATAATTTGATAATTTTCTGATTTATTATCCAATTATTTGTCAATTACTTTTAACTGATTAAATAATTTCATGTGGATCACTCACTTCGTTGTTGAATTAAAGAATAGCAACACTGATACAATATGTTTCAAAGCAACAACTAATCCAAAGAAAATATCAAAAGGTAAAAACTTGGTGACTCCTTTCCCAAATAAATTGTATGACAAGTTGTGGAGCGGAGTAGAAACCTCTAGAAATCGTAGGCAAAACAGGAATTCGAGAAATAAGGAAACAGTACGACTCACCAACAAATCAGCGGTTATAAAAATGTAGCAATAACAAATGAAGGGTGTACCAAGAAAAAGACAAAAATGGCAGGGCGTTTTGAGAGCATTGATGTCATTGTTTTAGGGTTGTCCCATTCAAAGTCTAAATCCGTCCTTAACCCTGTAACTTTGTGCATCAAATGGTGCTGCACCGAAACCAGAAACTGGAGAATAGATTACCAGACTGTCAGCAGACCATCATTAATTCATAACAAACATTGACTGCAAATGTTTGAAGTCAACAAACCAGTCCTTTTTTACTCGAATGGTTCCAATGAATCCCAACTCTCCCACTATCATGATCATTGCATCAAATGATATGAAAAATGATAAAACATTATTCAACTTGCTTACACAAATTTTTACTGATAAAAGAATTTTTTAAGAAGGAAAAGATCTGTTAAGACAAAAATCACAACAATAGTCAATGGCGGATTCAGGATTTCACAGATGGAGGCGTCAACACAGGGAACGCCAACACACTATTTAGCCAATTGCTTCCATGAACCGCGTGAAAAGGAAAGAAATCGCTTAGGGGTGCGAATCTCCTGGCCCCCTCTGAATCCGCCACTGATAGAACAATCGGGCAAAGGTTTTCAACACTGAATATAAATTTTAAAAAAAAGTGAAGAAGAACTGAAAGTAAGATGTTTCTTGAAATTACATTCACGAACTGACCACAGAGCGAAACCAACAACATTCAACAGTGAAACAAATAGCAATCGGGAAAATTGTTAACACGGGCATATGGAATGTTGAACAAATAACAAATATGGGGACAAGGACGTGAAAACATAGTAAATCTTATCATGCGGCATTATTGACAAAGTACAATACATGATCAAACTTACAGTTTTATGGATCTTGATCGCATGATTTGTAGCAGTGCTTATCTATCTATTAGGAGGAGCACCACCGTCTGTAAAACTAGGCCATCTAAAGTTAATCCACAACTCTATCAGATCAGTGATACATTTTTCGAGCTCTTCGAGGGGTTTCCTTTTGAGGTCACCGATTAGAGCTTCGATGATCTCCTGATCGGAAAGTAGGTCACCCAGCACCGTTCTCATCAGCGTTGGCCAGTTCTTATCAATTCTAAACCTGAAGCATTGCAGAGTGCTTACCTGGGACCTTCCAGCAGCCATCTGTGCTTGTTGTTGCTGTTGTTGATGGTGATTGTATGATCTTGCATGTGGTTGTTGTTGGGGTTGGGGTTGTTTACCCCATTTTTGTTGTTGCAACTGTTGCTGTTTGTTGTGCAAGGCGGGTGAATTTGTCGCCATTTGAGGCGGTATACCATTCCCCATAAACCTTGGTTGCTTCACAACCATAGACGGATGATGTTGTTGTTGATGTTGCTGTTGCTGCCTTTTGGGCTCCATTTGCAACACAGTAATGTCATTCCTCGGTGGATAACCGTTCACCATTCCGGGAGACCTTCTGGACATCATTGGATCCCTAGAGAAAGAAATGTCTGATTCGTAATCACTTGGAGCACCAGTACTGTGAATACTTCCTCCAGAAGGCCTCTTCTTCAGGATACCCTTTGGGCGTCCTTGATTGTCCGTCGTGGCTGCAGAGATTTCCACAATCTTGGCTTGTCCGTTCATGGGTCCACTCAGTGATTGTGAGGAGGAACTACTCTGTAGGTCCTCATTTCCGGGACCCGACAGGAAGTACCCGTCATAGGTCAATGTCATTGGTTTTCGGTATCGAGCACTGGAGTCCACAGAATCAACACTGGTCATGCTGGAATCTAAGTCTATTCCGTTCGGCTTACCACCCGCGTGCCGGTTCATTACATTTTGAATGGCATTGGGTATCTGTCTAGTAATGGCCCTTCCTCTGGGTAAAGGCTTTGAGTTCTGCTGTAACTTTTGCTGATGCACAGGTTCGGGTGACGCCTCAGCACTGGATGGAACAACTTTCGGAGCCAGTTGCCACAGAGGCTGATTCTGAATTCTGTTGATGGTGTCTTTTAACAATGTGAACCAACTGTCGTCAGTCGTGTAGGTCACAGTGGCAGTAAATAAATGTGCGTAGGTTCTCTCAAACTGAACCGCCTCCTCGAACATAAAAGATGATCTTTTGTCAAAACGAGGCGCGAGTTGCGACCTCAAGGCCTTGATGACCATTTTGCTGCCTGGATGAAGGTAAATTACGATCGGGTACAATTGAGTTTGTTGTAAGAATTGAATGGCTCTGGGAGACACTATCATCAAACAATGCTTTCGTCTGTCCGTGATGGCATGTATGATTTTTAAGTTCACGGGATCCTTATCCTTGTCCCCTTCCTCCTTTGAACAGGGAATCTCTACTTCCGGTGGTGCCCGTTCAAATAGTCCCGGACTATCATTAGATAATCTGTCCCTTACTGTATCACAGAATAGTCCAACAATGGCTACAGGACGTAGGAATCCCGGTGGTCTTTGCTCCACCCTGTCATAAGCTGGTTTCTTGATACTTTCGAACCTTGCCACTTGTTCCCTGTGAAATGCATCTGTTTCTTTGTTCAGTCTCTCAGCTGATTTAGATCTCCTGAAGCTTCTCCGGAGGAAGCCAGGTTTTGGTTCTCGTTCCAGTGACCTTCCTCTACTCGTTTGTATTTGGCGTTGGGCAAGCGCAACTTGTTCTGCTCTTCCTTCATTAGGGATGAGTCCATGTTGTGTTTCATTAGGCCTCGCATTGACCTTCAGGGCTCTCCATGACCCAACCTGCCCATCCGGTAATGTATCTCTGACAGACATAACGTCACCCTCATGAATTCGTATCTCCCCTTGAGTCGTCGGCTCATAACTGAAATTCGCCTTCACATAGAAGGAATCGCCCATGCCAGCGTTTGCAGCAATGGCGTCGTATCTGTCCCTTTTATATCTCACAGTCAATGTCACTATGTTAGGTAAACTCAATAACATTAGTGTCACTTCCTCTTTTGTCATACCATTGATTAATTGGTTATTGATCTTCAGTATTTGATCGCCCTCCATTAAACCCTGTTGTTCCGCGTCGCTGCCAGGATCGATTCTGTGAACGTAAATTCCGTCGGCGTTCCCGCCAACTATACTAATCCGCGTCTTGCCCCTGGAGTTGTATCTGATGACCCTGTGATCGTGGTCTTTGGCCTTTCTTTCAGGATCATCGGGGAAGATAATCTGTTCTGTTCCAATGGTAACTCGTCTCTTTGGAGACTCATCTGACGGAAGTTCCTCATAGATTCCTTCCCGTGACGTCATGTACTGTGGTAACTTTCCATTCTCTTTAGCCTGGTGATCTACTTCTGAACTGGTTTCTACTGGCGCAGTAGAAAAGCTTGGTGTTCTATCAAGCTCACCTTCTGATTTGGGTGAGCTTGCTTCCGTACTTGCCCTTTGTGAGGTGCTCACACTACTAATTTCAGATGTGTTCGAAGGCGTTCTCTTTACAGATTTGTTGACTACAGCGTACATTTGATCGGCATTCTTAGGTCCAGGAATATGTGAGATGGACACGGATGACTCGGAACTCTGCGAATGTCTCTGGTGGTTCACCCGAGTTTCTTCATTGAGATCATCTGATCTACTTTGAGCCTTGCTGTTTGGTGAATGTTCTAAATTGATGATTGGAATGCCAAGGTATTTCGGAGAGTGATCCATTTCAACCAGGTCCTCCTGAGACAACCGTTTCTCTATTTTATGTTCAATATTAACAGGACTTGAAGCATTCAGGTCCAACTGCTGTTTGTGAAACTCGTATTCGTCCGAGACCTGTCTCCCGAAAGGTTTGCTCAAAGCGTCCGTGAAGTTGCCCTCCCCTGGAATGGACACGAAGATGTTGCCCTTGGTGGATCCACCACTCGGACTGGTAGTTGTTATCACATTTTGATTGTCATCGGTCTGATCACTGAAAGTAATTCTGGCACTTTTTGGAATTGTTGGCGAGGTAGGTGGACTTTTGAAAGTACTCAACGGTCTTGCGTTTGCAGGTGATTGTGCAATTTTGTCGTTCATATTGATTTGTTGTTGCTGTTGTTGTGTTTTCACGAGTCCATGCATCTGGATATACTCAGCCTCTGGAAGCAACTTGTGAACAGGAGGGGGTTGTAATCCCTGTGGAGAACTGTTCTTGTTCTTGGCTTCAAAGAACTCTTCGGTGCCTGTGTGTTCCCAGTAGTAAGAATCGTTATCTTTCGGATCAAATCGTTCCCAATTCAACAGCTCCTGTGATCCCCTAGACTCCTCGGTGTTGGACCTGGATCTGCTGGGTATGGACGTCTTTCTAGGAACTGGGACAGGTTTTCCAGGATTGTTCAAATGATTCATGGTTTCGTATTGCACACTGTCATTGTGGGCGTTGTTGCCAGCTGCTTGTCGCCCATCGTCATCACTATCTTCAAGAGTATCAAAGCTTGCGTCATCAAAACTGTCATCAGTCTCTTCTTCTGGAGGCAAAGGAGGTGCTTCCGTAGGCCGAACCACTGGAGGTTTATTTTCATTTTTATTTTTACCGTGTGAAGACAAATTTCTGGGCTTGGGATTCGGAGGAGGCTTTGGTCCTTTGCCCAGGCTCTCGGTCCTCTTTATCTTCACTGATGGGTTTTTCTTTATCGTGCTTGATTCAGTTTCTTCTCCAAAGTCTACGCGATCATCATCTTTCGTCCCCACCGCGTCTTGTCTTTGCTTCGCTCTACTAGCTTGTTCTGCGAGCCACTCTTTGAGTTTGGGGTCAGACACAACCTTCTTCAGTTGTTCTGCTATTGACCCTCTTTGTTCCCGCACGGTGGGTGGACTCTTTATGCGATTCCCATGACTGGACTCGGATATCGTATCAAAAGAAGCGTCATCAAAAAATGTATCATCACTGTCAGATTCGTTACCACCGAGTTTCATGTTCAGAGTCTCTGGTAACCGTTCGTTCTCAGCCTTCTCCCGGACTTCCTGTGGAGACGCAGGATTTGAGCTAATTCTTATCGTCTGATTAGGACTGACCTTGATCGTAACATCCGGAGATTTTGGCTGAGATGTGTCCGCCTGTTTCCTCTGTATGGGTTTGGGAGACACAAAGGGTTTTAGCACTGGAGGTTTTCTGGGAGAATGAACGGCTGGTTGTGGTTTCGGCATTACGGCTGCTCTTTCTGGAGCAGGGGATGGAACGTTGCCATAAACATGATCTTCGTCATCAGCGGGTATGTTTTCATAAATAGCGTCTCCACTGTCGTTCAGTTCCTCTTGTTTCACCTCAAGAGTGTTTGGTATATCCGATGAAACACCGTTTCGTGTAACATTGGAGGTCATGGGATTTTGCTGTAACTGAGATTTTGCAGTGGGAGATGGCAACGCATTTGATAACGAGGTATTGGGAGTTACTTGCCATAAACTGGAAGAGTCGCTGTCGTTAGCTTTAGCGTCTTTGTTGAGAGCGACTGCGCCCTTTGTATTCACGCTGTGAGGTTTCTGTACACGTCTCAGACTGTTTCTCACTTGGTGTATTTCAGATTCATCCAGACTTGTACTTCTTTGAAATCTCATGTTTTTAGGAAACATGGGACTACTGGGAACACTTCCACCTTTGTACGGGCTGCTGGCAGCAATGGGTTGTGAAGGAACTTCACTGCAAAGGCTCACACTATCAGCTTCAGACGGTAACTTTTTAGCGGAGGGGCTTCGTACAAAAATCATCTCTTTTGATTTCTGATCTTTTCCTTTGTGTTTCGATGGCTTTCTCAAGGACGCAAATTTTAGTCGATCAGTAGCGTCTACCGACATACTGCGTCTGCCTGGAGGCAGGGATCTTCTCTCCCAGTTCTCGTCACAGACGCTCGAATCTGAGTCAGGAGGTGGAGGACCACCTCTTTTAAACTCCCTACTCTTTCTTTTGTGCACAACTTTGTGGGGTGATCCCGACTCCTTTTGGTTTTTAGAACTGTTGCTACTCCTTCTTTTCTCATAACTAGAATCCAAAATATGTGCGTAAAGAGATGAACTGTTGCTATGTAAACTCTCCTGTGAATTCTGCCTACTTAGGGTCAGGCTTCCGGTCAGAGTTGTACCACTCTCAGATCGAGTCAATGTGGGTCTGGAACCAACTGGCTGTAAATATAGTCCCTCGTCATAAATGGAAGCGCCGGCCATTATTGCACTGTTGGGCGTAAGTGGGGAAATTCCTTGAAAACTATACGATCTGGACATCCTCGGCATTCCTTCCTCCATTGCTAAACTGGAGTTGGAATTGGACATGATTCTCTGGAAGCTCTGGGTGGAGGAGGAGATGCCTCTGGCTCTCATGTCCGCCATGCCTCCCATGTATCGCTCACGGTTCATCATCGCGTTCTTCAGGCAGTTTCTGCTGACTGTGTCATCATCAGAGACGAGATCAACGGGTTTATTGTGATCGTTATCTTCGATCGTGGGATCAGCACCTGTAATGATGTACAATTATAAGCGTGATTACATCTGGCCTTGATCGCTTCGAAAGCTGAATTAGTTAGTATGTTTCTTTCTGTAAGAGCAGTTTTGATAAATTTTGATATCGATTTCAATTATTTTTGCAAGCTACTTCCAGGGATTCCAGGGTAAAATCAATGTTTTGTATTTCAGACTTGCATAACATATAAGTGTGTGAAGTGTACTTTAAAGTGGGTTTAATTGTAACCACAAATATACATTGTATAAATTTATATTTCTGAATCAAAATAGCCAAATTATAGGTGATTTATCTGAATTCCATCAAATTCGGATCTCAAAACTCGAAATGGAAGACCATTTGCAGATTCAAAGGGAGGCCTAGGCACATGCCCCCCAACCCCAAGGGACGATTTTTTTTTTCAATTTCATGGGAACTTTAAAAGAAAACTTGATGACGTTTAGAACCTGTGTGGGTTGGCGATGACTCTTTCGCCATTGAAAGTAGCGATATTTCTGTGAACTTCAAATATTACCGCGGTAACTCACCTGCTCTCAGAAGTAGATCCACGGTTTTCTGGTGTTCGTTCCTGGCTGCGTGATGCAGAGCCGTTTCGCCCCTTCCGTTGCGGATGTTTACCTCCGCTCCCGCCTTAATCAACACCTTGGACGTCTCGGTGAATTCGTCCTTGCTTCGTATGCAGAAGGGGTCGTACTCCTCGATGACGGTGCAATGTAATGGAGTTTCCCCTTCCGAGTCTCTCATATTGACCTCAGCATCGAGTTGTTCGATCAGCACCATAACAGTCTCGACTTGTCCGTCCTCGGCCGCTACGTGTAATGGAGATTTCTCTCTGGCGTCTCCAAAGCAAGGCACTCTAGTGTTTATGTTAAAGTCTTTTTGACGGAAAAGTCTCAACAAAGGAATGTGGCCCTCCTTTGCTGCGATGTGAGTAGGAATACCACCAGTGGGTCCTTTCTTGTACAGATCTCCACCAAATTGTAACAACATTCTGACAAGCCCGACATGACCAAACTTCGTCGCAATGTGTAATGGTGAACACTGGTTGTTGTCAAGCAAGTTGGGTTGAGCACCTCTGGCGAGTAACATTTTAGCCATTCTGCAATCCGCTTTCTGGACGGCATAATGTAACGAACTTTTTCCTTTATGATTTTGAAAGTTTGTGTCGGCATGAAGCGACAGCAACGTTTCCACCGTAAAATACAAACCCCTCCTGACGGAAAGCATCAAAGGACTGATCAGCTTCGTTCTCTTCCCGACTCCAGTTTTACGCACAAAGTTGACGTCCACTTGGTGTTTGCCGACCATGTACCGGATGATATTCGGATCCGGAATGGATGCGGCTAAGATTAACGGACAATCCACTATTTCCGTTGGCAATCTCCTTATTTCCGACGTGCAGACTTCGCGGATTTTCGGCTTGTTACGGATCTGTACGGCCAGGATCTCGTGAACCTTGCCATGGTTGTTGGTATCAATGGCCGCCAACAGCTGAGGTCCGTGCGTTCTCTTCCCCATTGTCGACGACACCAACGGCAACGACAACTATTATCTGAACCCCACAATTTTGGTTTCGTATATCATGTCATGTTGCTCTGAAAGTAGAAAAAATACGTGTCAATTAACAGCTGTGGACAGAAATGTGGTGAGTCAATCAGCTGCTCGTACATCAGGCATCTTTTTCACGATAGCCACCACGTGGAAAAAACGTCTGTTCTCTGATAGCCAAGATGTACTTTCCTTGCATTTCTATAAGTGTAAATAGAATTTAACAAGTTCGTTCCTGCAATGTTAGTTTGAGATACAGGAATAGTGATGCCTGATTTATCAATACAAAACATATGATTTCCGTAGCTGTTGTCAATATTCATGATTGAATTATTATAAATATTTGCTGAAATCATGATGTTTTCACCTGGAATAATTTTCTCTTTTATTCATACTTTTGTCACGTATAATAAGACAAGTAAAATCGTCATAAATACCTTTAGAAAACACTTTCAAAAATAGAAATTAAACTAGTCAGAAAAATGAGCGGAACACTTCTTTGTCAATACTGGACAGTTTCTAGACTTTTGGGTCCGTTCACACTTGAGTGATCGCGAAAGCGAAAGCGCACGTGAAACATATATTTTATGTTTGTTATCAATATTTGGTAGTTCGTGACGCCAAATTTACATTCGCGATCGAACAGTGTGAACAGACATTTTGCGTGTATTTGTGCAGTAAGAATTGACCTCTACGATGATACGTGTTTGATCACACGTCCAAGAAGTGGCAATTTGCTTAAGCACAACTAAACAGATGTAATATCATACCTTTGTTGAAATTTAATACTTGTCCATAAGTCTGTAGCTGTCAAATGTTCAATATTGATATTTCTTACACACGCAAACAAAAAGGTCAAAAACTATTGACTGTGCCTTTCAGTGGGTCATTTAATTTGCAACTTAAATGGATTAAAGGTTATTCGGCTTTGAATCTAAAATTTTACAAGGTTTTAACGATGGGATCAAGAAATACTTGTTGCGTGAACTCAAAACCAAACAAACTACAATTTAAAACTGGAAAACGTAAATAACAATACAGCCTTTCCGACCTCCTATCTCATCAGACCCTTTGCTGCCGCTTGGGAAGGGGGGGGGGTGGATGTGAGAGGTACGGACATGGACCCTCTTCTAGGTTGGTGCTTCCTTGAGGGCTGGGTGGTGGGGGCTTCCCAGTACATCACGGGATAGGTTCCCAGTGTATCATATGATAGGAATCCCCAGTGGACAAATGGTGCTACGTACGGAGCGGTAAAATGATACAACATAATTGACACAGTGCAACTCCTTTCTGTCTGAAACCAACAACGGAAGATACACAAACCATAGTCACCTTTCTCATTTCAATCTTACAACTTAATCAATATCGGCTAATTTATTGGACAATTAACATCTGTGGATTTGATCATGATCAGAGTAATAATTAATGAGATAAAATCACGCCATGCCATAATATTGAATGCATAAAATTTGTTTTCCCTTTCGTTGTAAAGATTAAAAGTGCTGGTTTCTTCCGGACTTCGGTGATTTTTGGCCGAAGTTTCATTCTGAGGAAAGTTGTCAGCCCTTTGCTCATCGAGATGAGGAGAAAAAGAACTATCAATTCCTGTAGTAGCAAATTGCTGGGATAACAAGCAAATGGTCCGGAAGAAATCTTAATCCATTTTCAGAAATCTTCAGAAGCCCCAAAATAATGGGAAGACACGTTCTGTCCATATAATCTAAATCTTACAAGCTTACGCATGTCAAACTACAAATCGTGTTCTCTTCTCACCTCTTTTTCTGCTCTAAATATTTCAGAGAACCGATTTACGTTACCAGAGAAAAGAATTTCTGCACGGTAATTTTCCCACAATTGAACAACTGTTCTTAACAAATGAGAGGATACTGTTTTCAAAAGCACAGAACTTTTTGTATAAATGTGCCTTTCCTGCCAATCGAACTTTTTGCGTGACAGCAATGAATACGCAAAGTTGGATACGTTGACCTTTCTATGTGTGGCTTAAATTTAAAAAATAAATTAGGAATAGTTACACGTGACATAAATTTTAATTCAATGTACCCTTGACAATTTAATATTTGTAAAAATTGATTCAGTTAGAAACAGTAACATCAAAAACGCTGCATCGTTGAACGTCATGGCAGCATTCTGTGTAAACAAATTGGAACCAATGACTGCAGCTTAAAATAGGCCTAATTATCATAAAAGTGCCAAATGCTCCCCTCCATCTTATCCAAAAACTATGGGTCCCCTATTTCAATCACTATGCTGACTCTAACGAACAAGCAACAAAGCTTTCAACACGTTGATGAAAACGTGCCATTTTGTAATCACTTGTACAAACTATTTTGATACACAAAGTATGCCAATTTGCCAGTCTGTATCTGTGCTTTTGGTAAATATTGAAGATTGACAAAACCACAAGTGCCACTGGAAGAAGAGCCGTCAAACAGTAACGTGTAATTTTTCATTTCAAATATTTGCGCATCACTCAGCTAAGACATGTTAAACGTTAGAACGTTTGCCTTCGGGTTCTGGTCATTAACGTTTTCAGATCGGTGGTTGGACGTCAGATAGACAACCGAACCAAGACGAAAAGCATATGCGTAGTGGAAGTCCTTGATTATGTAATTTTGCACATCGAACTATGAAATGGCAAAAGGTCTCCAACTACAATTTACAAAAGCCATCAACGACGATCAATGAGATTTGAATATTTTAATAGTGACCAACGGACATTAGGGAAGTGAATGGATGAGGTACATTGAATAGATCAATTCTCGTCTCCTGAGGTAATTTTCGTAATTTTAAAATGTAGCCTGAGACACAACAAGAAATCAGACAACACAAGTAAAAATTACATATACCTACTGAAAAGAAATTTTCGCTCGCTGAAGAATCCATCGCAAGCTGGAGGATCCTGTTTATGGCACCCCAGAAAGACAATTACCCTCCAATGCATTTCAGAAAAGACCCCCATTCTGTTCCGATTGGTTAAAATATTTTGGTCTCAAACAAAAATCGTGTCAATTGAAAAAAAAAGGGTCAGACGAAATTAGTGTCACTCGGTTTGATCTCATTCTTTTTACGTCTGAAATATTTCCATTTCTTGGTACTTTTTTCACACAAGGAAAAGGGGTGGAATGTACCCAAGAAAAAGCACTTCACATCCTCCCTTAAAACACCAGCAAAAAGAAAACCAGCATATTGGTTCATACAAAGAACAAATTATATGAAAATCTAGAGAAACAAGTACTGCGTAACCTTCTGGTATCTCAATACAAATGTCAGTATCACACTCAGTAACTGCAAATTCACAGACGTACCTGCTCAATAACTTCTCTGAGATACATAAATCTGTCAAAGATATAATTACATTCAATATATTTGTCGAGGAGGCAGAGGTTGGATAACATCCAAAATATATTATCTGTATGAAATTAATTTTCGGGTATTTAGACACGAGCTCTCATCAAGCACAAGGTAAATATTAAAGTCTAATACACGAGAGGTTATTCAGTCTAATTAAAATTAGAAATAGTCAAGTTTTTTTTCCTCTCAAGGTCTTCTACAAAATAAATTAAAAGTCATGTAGTTATAAATTATAAAATTATGGCAGCTACCCTGTTTAAGCACAACTTTATTTGCCTTTGTCTTGAGTAATCAAAATTTCACATTTAGTTGAATGAAATAATTGGTGATTTTTTTGGAAAGGAAAAAATTCTTGTCATATTCAAATAAAATCCAAAAAGAAGGCAGAGGCAAAATTCCTTAATGCAGTAAGCATGCTCCATTTAATGACTTATTGCGCCCTTGTAATGAAATGGCCTTCTCAACTTTTGAAGCAAATAAAATGCATTTAGTAAAAGTGTGCAGGCAAATGAGCCTGTGTTGGCCGAATAAACCAGAGAAAACGTAAAGTCACACCAAAATCTAAACAGACACGATCCCAAGACAAATATATCGAGCTATCGATGAGGTTTTACATTCTAAGACCATTCAAGACTTCCATATTTTAGTAAAGTACAAAAAGTCTCCGAAGTAAGGCAGCTGTCTCTGCAAGAAGAGCCACATCAAAGAACGTCGTGCAGTAGCAGATCCTGTGGGGAGGGTGGACAGATGGTCCATCGCCCCTGTTAAAAATAGCCACAAAAAGATGGCAGTAAGTTTCATATTTCTTGCTTCCCCACTCTGTCGACGGATCCGCTACTGGTCGCACCTCTTGGATGGAATGTCTCTGGGTCAGAGGTAGCAACACCGAAACGGCATTACGCTTCTCTCTCAGGTTATATTACCAATACTGACAATCAATTAAAGTCTTTAGGATATTGTCTGAAGATTTACTGTGACAAGACGGAATAAATTTCTTCGAGAATTTGACGCCTACACAGCAAGTGCGTGACATGTGACATAACAGAACTGCAAATCAGATTCCCAGGCACGCAACAAAAATAATATCAAAGATTCCCATAATCTACTGTTCAACAGTTGCCCACATGTACAAGAAATCCTAAAGTAAATACTGCTAAACACAGTACCTTCAGTGGGATAACTATGCAAACATTTTGAAGAGGTATCGCATTTAAATATCTATCCCATTTCATATTTTAACAAGACAGAAATTACAGTTTTTTAAACTGGAACGGGGAATCCCCCGGGTCACAGTCATTAAAGGTTCAAAGCAAAATAGTTTTCACAATCACAATGAAATTATCATATTTCAGTTCCATAATTGGAATAAAATATGTCAATAACAGTGGTGAAAATTACAGACCTGTAATTACGGTTTCCTAATTTAGTCTTCAAAATTTGAAGCAACTCTCTCTTGCAAATCTTTAAATGGTTTTTAAGATAATTTCAGTTTCCATTCACAGATCTAATTTTCCCTCACTAAGCACATCACAAGTAGAGCTGAACACGATTTCATTTCTCATCATGTTTTCAAAATGAGAAAGTTATACTTTTCAAAAAGTGAAAGTTCTGTGGTTATTGTGCAGCCAGAAAACATACTTTTTTATTTGTCAAACACACTTAAGAAATTGCAAAAAATGTATTTGAATCAGACATCAATGTCTGCAAGTTACAGATAGGTGAATAGGAAGGGTATGTATCAGTGGATCATCACTTTGCTCGACAGTATTTACTTTGTCTGTGGACTGTGTGTGTATGTTTTTCAATACAGTTTTTCCTTGCTAAATTGTTGATCACAGGGACAAAAGTCAAATACCACGTTGTGAAGTTACCACAGGCTGGCCATTGCTATGACGTAACATCATTATGACATTATGACGTCATGATGGCATTCTGTGTAAACAAATTCCCACCAATGACCGCAGCTTAAAGAGGCCTACTTATCATAAAAGTGCCATGGCAAAAACCCAACCAGACTACCTAAATTCAAAACAAAATCTTGTCTCCAAAATGGCATTTCCTTCCAAAATGCACGTCTGTCAGCACTTAAATTGTAAATTGATATTTTGAAGTATTTCAATCGGGTCATGTGAGTGCCTAATAATTTCTAAGCCGCTTTGCTAATTGTATCTGTTGACAAAAAGATCACTGATCATATACGTACCTCAAATCAAGTGTCCATTAGTTTCATTGTTTAATTCACTGAATCCTTCATAT
>JBCAUG010239248.1:3364-18627 GCA_038406175.1 Haplosyllis leylae
GCAGAGCACATTTTGCTTAACACCCCCTCCCCCCCCCCAAAATGAGAACTTATCATGGACCACTTGCACTTAAGATTTTGCAAGGATGGTTTACTGTTACAAAAGCATCTTCAACCCTAGTCCTGGGATACCCCGCTAAATAGGATGATATATATTTACCATTCTGTTATTACCACTTCCTGTCCGAAGTCACAGAGATATTGTTTGCTCATAGACCGTATATGTTCTATTGTACACTGTGTGGGATTGCAACAAAATCAAGGAAATATCATGAGTTGACCTAAAAGGAACTTCTGAAACCCTTTACAAGAGACTCCACTTGGTTATTAGCATTCCATAAGAAGCTGCTTAGGTGTGGCCTGTGTGTAAATATGGAGACTGCATCTTCGGCCAATGTGTCTCAGTACATCTACCTGAAGTTGCTATGCCAACCGACTTACATATCTTTTGTTGGGTGTGGCAACTTGGCACACACAAAAACAAGAAGGATATAAGCCTTAGTAAACAGGCTTTGCCTCAAATCAAGAAAAAGGTTCCACGAATCTGCGGTGCTCCTTCTATTTGTTGAGTTTGTACCTTCATCATGACTCATTATCACGAGTCATCAATTGGAAGATTTATTCTTTGAATTAAAATGGACCCGCTAACCTTAAACAGGCTGCAGTAAATACATACTCTGCTGATATGAGATTGGTGAAGTTTTGTGACTCACAAATTCGTTATTGCTATTCAACAGGCTGAATATTTGTGCAGGAAAATGTTGAGGATTTATATTATTTCCAGACTGATAAAGCCTATTGTGACAGTAGAAAAAGAAATTATACAAGTAATTTATCTGATATTTTGCCAGCCTCTATTTTCAAACAGTATACATCAATGTTTATTATATGATAAAATATGAATACGTTAACCTATAGTTTTAGAGCTCATGGAAAGATATTTCCAAAAATCCAGATCCCATGAAAGGATTTTTACTCTTGAAAATAGCAAGCCTCCCATAACAAGCCTCCCATTAACATTAGAAGGCATACCGACCATAACCTCCATTATTATCCCTATTGTTTGGACGGTCCTTACCTAACCTTGGCAAGGATGTTCCTACTTAACCCTGGCTTGAGGGTGGTGCAGTGGCTCTTTCTTGTCCAGTTCTTCCTGGCTGGTCCTTCCAACCTGATCTTTCCAGTCAAAAGGAGAGGGGTATCCTTCTTACCTATCCCAGTGTATCATGGAATTTCCTGTGAACAGACGGACAGACACAACTGAAAACATTTCCTCGTACTATGTATGTGGTCAGTAAAAATGACAAAAGGTTGAGTGAAGCGACTTTTGATTTCCGAGTACTTCTTATAAAGCAGGATTAGTTTTTGTCGATTGTAAATTAATTTTGTGGGTAGTATTATTTTGTTCAGTTTCTCGACTGCTAAAAGTTTACATATAATTTGTTGTCGCAATGATCGTAATCAAAGAAACCACTGGGTGACATATTGCCGTGTGTTTCATCGACAGCTGTTACAATTTTAAGCAATCAAGTACACAGATTTTTTTACCTCTACGTTTTTAAAAATAGATTTGTCATTTTCATTTGACAATCTAACATTTTATACTTAAATTACTGTAATTTCTAATATTTTTACCAAGAGATTATGAAAATTTACGTTCGACTTTGACGTACAACACAAAGTTGGCATCAAAAAAGTTACCTCCAGTAGAATTTGATCTGACAATCACTGGTTTGTGAGACCAATACTCTACTACTAAGCCATTCAGACACTGCTTGTAAATCTGAGATTTTAAAAACTCTTCTTTAGTCATATCCTTCTGATTCAAGCGAATTTATATAAGTCTAAAATTAGGAATCAGTTTACTAATATTGAACTCAGAAACCAAAGATTGCAAGATCAAATCCCATGTAAGTCTGACCCTGAGATAACTTTTGGTGTAGGAAATTTATTACTTCGAAAGCCTTTGATGCCAACTTTGTAAACGTTGTCTTGTTCGTGAAAATCTCAATTGACTATCAACTTTTCTATTTAATTTTTAAACGAGGTGAATGTTCCTCTACCTATTTCTGTTGTTTCTTTTTTCATTTTAACTTTGTTCGCTTCATTGAATTGTACATGGTTCCGGCAACCAACAAATAAACGGCGCATCACAAGATAACATTTTGGTGACTCTCTCGTTAACAATAGAAATGGCCACAATTCGTCTCATTATAATAAAACCAAACTTGTTTTGCTATTTTAAGCAATATTTTCCAGTTGTTCAAAGTGACATTAATCAATTCGTCTTTCCGTGGAGTGGTGTACAGTTGTATCAGAAATTTTGAACCACGGGCATTATTGTCTTACTCTCTCTTTTGTCCGGCTATTGACCTGCTTCTAGAAACAGTAAAATATCAATCCATGTTTAAGTCATAGTTAACGTTTTAGGATACGGGTGTTTCAAATGAATCTTAACGGTGGATGGAAACTGGTGTAGGTGTGGCATCTGATAACCGTGGTATCCATAGCTGCACATTATGAGATTGTTGACATAATTCTGATAGCTTAGTGTCATTACACTGAACATTCTCTTGGGACCTGTTTACTTTCGTTCGGTCACAAACGCGCTTTCAGAGTTCCAGGTGAGTCAGGTTTTCCCCGTGCTTCACAGCAATAGCTTATACTTCCATTACCTCATCATCTGTGACAAAAGGGTGGAGATTATGGATAATTCACCAATCAATACAATCAGCAGGAACAACGCTGTAGCAATTCTAGGTGTTCTTGCGACTTAATTACAATACATAAAACAGATAAAACGTAGAAGTTATACTTGCCAATGCGAGACCCACCCAAAGCTGCTCTGCCATATGCCTATATAGACCCCTGCTACCTGTTGAGGAACTATCCTTTGGGTTGTACACGCAATACAGACTTCTAACCTGTAGTAACCTGTCATTTCAAGCTATGTAACCAAAACGCTTATTTTCTACATTAGTCACCAGGAAATATGTCGTATTGTTATCTGCGTGGATAAAAAACTCTTTGTCTATACTCATGCTGCAGTCGAAAATACTTGTTCACATAATAAGCTACAAGGCAATCGTGATACTTAATCTGATTACACTGGATATACTCGGTATTAACCCTTGAGGATATGTAACATTATCAATGAATAGGTACCATAAATGACCATTACGCATTTGGAAAAATTATCTGTTGGGACTATTTAGACTAGTTGTCAACTGAGAATTAGATATATGTGTATACATCTCGACTGACATTGGAGTTTAATTACAAGGCGGATATGGAACTAGCAGTAGAGTTTGTTGTTGCCACTTGGCTACCCTGCAGGTAACGTTTTGCTGTTTTTTTATATAAGAAACTCATTGCTGTTCTTTTATATAAGAAACTCATTGTTTTCAAATGGAAATTATATATTAATCAACCGGTAAATTTCTTATTAAATCAAAGAATGTACATACGAATCACAAGATGATCTGTTTAATGAATTGATTGGGTTATGGGGATCATTCCACATTGATAACAATACAACCCAGTAATCAATTATGTAATTCTCTGTTGTCAAGGCTAACTACCTGTTTCCCATCACTTTCCCGACTTAACATTAACTGAGCTTAACATTGGGATCGCTGATGACAAGAGTCTTTCAAATCCAAGATCAATGAGAGCCATATCCCAAAGTCTCGAAAAATAGATGTCTCAGATCTATAGATTATCTCCCTCGTCCATTTCCTTTTTATGTTGCAGTCGATACTGACTGAGCTGATACTCAAAATTTGGGGAAGCTTTAAAATTGTATCTCTATCTATTTCGACCTTCCATATGCAAAAATATAATGGCGCTCCAGAATATTTAGAATTTCAAACAATAATTTAAATTATTTTCTATTGTGCGTTGTAACTTGTTGGACTAGTGAAGTTAGATTCTGCGAGGAATGAATTGGAAGTGAAAGAAAAGGAAGTCGCAGATTAGACAGCCGCACCGAGAACCGTCAATGCTACTAGCAAGTCTTCACTGGAGGGCCACGCCCATGCTTAACAACTTGTGCTCCGACGTGCCCTTTTTGTACAGCCTTGGTCTTTGCACAAAGGTCTTATTTTGCGGACATATTTATTAGCAAATAAAGGCCACACCTTAATAAAGGCCTCCAGTACAAATATAGTTTCGGAAATTATTTTGCAAGGGTTGTGTGCAGCAAAGAAGCCTCGTGATAAATAGTTATCACCCATATTATTAATAGTCTGGAACAAGAAATCGATGGTAATGATGTAGTTAGCTTCCAATTTTGACAATACATGTTATATTATTACTCACTGCATTCACTGGATCGTGAAATATTGAATTTGTTTGCATAGAGGTGATTGGAGGTATTTGTTTCTACCCAATTTTACCTCGCGAGGTGGCATCTCCATCTCGTTCAAGTTTCAGACGAGATGATTTGACCAAAATGGCCACAATGATCCTTGTCTGCATTTGTTTAAAAAACATGAAACGAGGTAAAAAAATTACTTCGCGAGGTAGAAACAAATGCGTCCAATGTAGGAAAGCAAGACAAAATCTATGACAAGGTTTTGTTGACAGAAGTTGGTAGCCTATAGACAAATGGATTTAAACTGTGATGTGGAATCAGGCAAGAGGTTACAATGTCATGATATTACATATTACCACTTCCTGTTTGTAGGAAACATAGATTTATGTAAACTGATGAGTTATTGGAATCAACTATCAATCATCAGCAAGAGTGCTTTAGCAGAAATACTGCTTTGTGACAGATATTCCTAAAAATCGAACTTATGGTGGAAAATCAAGTGTAAAAATCAAGCTGAATTTCCAACTTTAATCTCATTCGGTTCTTAGTTTTAAAGTGAAAAATACCTTTTTAAAATTAAACATGAAAACAAGAAATCAACAACTGAAAGCATCGATCAGAAAAAGTGATTTTCTAAGACGTTGTACTTTTGTATTTTGATTTCTTTTCAAAATCGTTTCATATCATTTAATGAATTTGACAATAAACCTGCAAAAACAGGTTAGAACTCGGGATCCCTGCTGAGGTCCCAACTGCTTGCATGAGGTTGCGGAGCACTTTAAAGGTCCACACATAAATGATTTAATTTCATTAACATGGGAAATACTAGATTGCATTTTACAATGGATAAACATCATCACATCACGGTCAAATGGGTGTGGTTCTTTTCTTCCGGATATTTTTACACCTAATTTAAGTAACCAAGAAATCAAACCAAGTAATCAAAAATGAAAAATCAAATGAATATCAAATCACATTGGTTGAAAGAAGAGAATTTGCAGTTGATAGACGTGAATAACTTGTGCGAAAGTTAAACAAAGCAGACCCCATTTCCTTAATTGTAAAGTCGAGTCTTGACAATTGTCCTGCAACAAGGGACCAAGAAGCGATCCCTGTGTAATTAGGAGGAAATCCATTGGACGAAATTGAGAGGTTTGATATTCAACACGCAGCATTCAGGAAAAGAAGTGGCACTTAAGGTGCACATGAAAATTAGTTTCAGAAAAGCCACTGTAAGAGTACATAAATAATTAGCGCAGACTTCAAAATAAAATGACTGATAATTTAATTTTACATGAAGACTCGGATCCTTCATATGCTTGGTAGTTTCATTTTTGTTTTAGCAAATTGTTGTTTTTGATCTTGACCTCTCTCATGTCACAGTCCTGACAAACTAGAAACATTTAGGCTTCATTTGAGTTTTCCATGATAAGATAAAATTTTACATTTTTAAGCCTGAATTTACATAAGACAAACTGAAGCAAAATAAATTCAGCAAAAAAGAAATTGCCTCCAGTGGGGAGAGAACCCAGGACCTCTCATGATCTAAGCTGATGCTAAGCTATGTTGACATTTGGCTGTCAGTCTGAATCTTTAACACCTTTATATTATTTTACAAATAACTCAAGTCCAAAAAGTGAAGTGGTACATGAAACAAACTTCAGTTCTCCCAACTAACACATATCTGGCTGGTACAATTGGATAGGCATTAGACTTCTAAACTAGTGATGGTCAGTGTTGTGGGTTTAAAAACCCCTTGATGTGAATTTGTGAAAAACTCGACCGAACACAGGCTGTTTTGTTAACCAGTTTTAAACCACGGTGTGACATTCTGAGCAATGAAATTACCTCTAAAAACTGGAATGTATTTCCATGTGTCCCTCCGTGAGAAAGTGGCGGCATAGCAGACAAATGGGCGTTGTAATGTTACGAGGGTCTTACGGATAGGGAGAATTATAAGGGTAAACAAGGACCAGAGAGCTCCACACAAGACCATATGTGGTCATACAAAAAGGGTGTGTCCGGAAATGAATTATTCCTATTGGGTCCAACCAGAAATTTTAATATAAGATGACGCTCTGCCACTCCTAAACCTTATATTTTCGCAACCTCCCAAAAAGCTAATAATGATATGCTAAAACCTTCTGCCTCTTGTTATGGGTGACAATTTAGCAGCGGTGAAGAATAATCTTAACAATATTTTTAATAACCCATGCGTTGTTCCCTTTACAATGTAGAGCTAAATGTTGGTTTGTCTTGGTGCCAAGTGACGAATCGCTTTGTCTGTGACAAAAGGAAAATGAGTTGGGCAAATCAAATAAAGGCCGTTTAATACATAAAACCATATGGCACTGTAACTAGGTAACCTGTAATATATTAGGTCCCACTCACAGCCTGGAATAAAAGTCGCTAATTAAACATAAATCACTCCTAGCGAAATGGCGCCGCATCCTATGCTAAGCGATAATTGTCAAGGTAGAATATCTGATGTTCATCTGCCGAAGTGACAGTCATTGTACACGTACGGATCACAAGAGCTGAGAAATATTGGATTTTAGTCCGCGACTGCAGCCACTCCCCGTGTGTCTTTGGAAAGGCCGGCTACAGGTTTGTTTGCTGACATATCTGCAGTTTTAGTTGCTGTATCTACCAGGAATGTAACAATGATTACACTTTTTGAAGTAAACAATCTGTAACATTGGTAAATATGTCTAGTTGTGAAGGCTCTGAGATGGGCTAAGGATTGACGCAAATGCACATTTTATTTAGTCTTGACGCTTGTATCATCGTAGAACATCGTAGAAAATAAGTTCTTAGTGACCGACATTTCACAATGGATATAAAACTTCATTCTTGAGATTGTATGGTGGATATTCGATTGTGGGAAAATATGGTTTCTGTGAACACCTGTACATGTTTCGCGGAATGACTAACGCTTAGACCCGTGGAACAAGATGCAAACTGCATTTCAATTCTGGACTATCATAGAAATGTGTTGTTGATATTTGTGTAGGAAACAGGTAAAAATGTTCCACTCTAACCTTCATTCAAAGAATATAACAAGACAAAGAGATAAGCTGAAGGGATGTCAATGGTGGGTTAATTCATTCGTAAATAGAAAAATGAAGCATTTACATGAGAAGTAGCTTAATGTTGATCAAGTAATTAAGATACGATGAAATATTTAAAAACACCTCCCTGTTCAGCTATTTTCAGTCGCGCGGTATGTGTGGGTGGGTCTTAAATACTTTTGTTATGTTATAACTGGAACTGATAGTTTCATTACCAAATAGCAAGATTGTAGTAAAGGTCGAATGATATTGTTTGAAGGCAGTGTCGCATAATTGTCAGGAGACCAAACGGTAGTGTTTTTGATTGCGTAAATAAAAAGAAGCTTGCTCGTAAAATGCTAAAAAGGGGTCACAATTTTAGTCGAATTATAATAACGACGATATGGAACTTTTATTGTTCGTTTTACCTGAATTGAAACGCATCGTGTATTTAACATATGTTAGCAGCTTCTTTGTGCAAACGTTAAATCTGGTCTTGGGCGTTTCATATCACAACAGGTGTTGACACAATAGTAACACCGACAATAACAATCCATTAGCTTGGAAAATGTTAGATCTATGACCGATGATGACATTTAACTGACTACATTTAACTGTTTGATACGCAGATATTTTATTCCTTTTCTGTACATGTGTATGATCAACTAAATTATGTTCTTTTCTAGTGTATAATACTCAACACGTCAGGTTTCCATGGATATGACCTTATGTTCTGAGATGGTTTCGATTTCAGTAACACGTTACAAATCGGGATAAATCCACTAAAGATAACTTGAAATTGTGTTTTAGAATTTTAGAATTCCGATTTGTATTGTATTTCGAAATATATATCGAAACCAAATAATAACACTTTACAAATCGTGATAAAATTCTAAAAAGACAATTTAAATTATCTTGAAATACACTGAATTAAATGTGTTAATAAAAACATTTTTTCAAGGAGATATCAACAAAACTCTAGTGATAAGGTTCTTTCGGTGTCGTGCTGTGGCTTTCTCTCGTCCAAAGCCCCAAAGAAGTGGGGGCGAGGACTAGTTTTAAAGAAAATTGTATTGTTTCATGTCAGATAAAACACAAAGAGTAGGCGATGCATCAATGTGGTGTGATGATTTTAAGCAACCCTTTTTTGGCCTTTTAGGGCTCCCAGAATCATTGCTAATATTGTGAGTGGGATCCCTATTTCATTAATGTTGATTTTTTTCCAATTAAATTAATATAAAAACCTTAATATTCGATATTTGAATATATTTGATAAAAGCTTGAGTGTTTTAAAGATTAAATCAATTAGATTTAATAAATACCAATATTTTATGCACAAAAATAAAATTTGACTTTGTAAAGACCTCTAAAATGTCCTAAAAGTAAAATAATTTGACAATTATTGAAAACTTTTAGGTAAATTATCAATCTTAATTGTTATGTATCATTTGCAACAAATTTATTCAACACTTTTCACAATTCAATTGAATTCTTTTCCTGTCAGGGGAGAAGGTACAAGGGGGAAATGATGCATCGAGCTGAGAGCTCAAGTGTTAAGGTTAGCAATCAAATGAGTTGGACCTCAGGCCCTTAGGTTAAGCAAAGGGGCCCATTTTTTCAGGAGGTGCCCACTTATTATGAGGGTGTGTAAACGATACTACACCAGTTTAGTCACAGAATATTAAAGGGCATCGTTTTACCCGGGTTCTTTTACTGGACTGAATACAAAAGTTGATGGATTCTGTCTAAACACGGACAATTGGTTGCAGCAACAGGTTCATAACTTGTCCTAACAATTGAATTGAAATTACAGCCCATTTCATTTTACTCCACCTTTCTTTGGGGACTGATACTTGTATTGGAAGATAAACAACGTCATTGGATATTGCATTGGCTATTAGCAAAGAGCCTCGAGTTTTGGGACCCTCTTTCCTATTAGATATTACACCTCGTTTCATAACAGTAGAACTGTCACGTGTAAGATTCTTTTAAAAATAAAATTTCTGCTGCACAAAAATTGATGTAGCGAGGCAAAGGTTTTCCAAATACATTAGCTCACTGTATTTTCGTAATTGCTGGATGAATCAGTTTACACCTATTGATCGCAATGGCAGATTTTCACAGATAATGGCAATAACATTGTCAATAAATTAATGGGGTGAACGGGAAGTATGCGTAGGCTTCGATGATAATGTAACAAAGTGGAAAGCAAGCTTGACGTCTGCGTGAGAACAAACAAAGCCTCTGATATCTACATTCATTCTTCACCTGTGTACAGTACACATCAATGGTACAAAATATTTACATATTAAGACTCGTTCCCATTGTGAAAGTAGTAACTTAGATACAGTGTCCTCACTGCACGAAATGTTCACATTGATTTCACAATTAGAAAATGTAAAACATTCGGCAAGGGTTCAGTGCGATACCGTTTTGCTTGATAAATTATCTTGTATTATTAAACACGGGATGGAGTTATTACAATCTATAATGTGTGCGTAATTTAATTTCCTCGTCCCTTAACACGGAGAGTTTGATACCCTTCAAGATAAAAAAATTGAACTTATTATATTTTCAGGGTAGTCGAGTGGCAATATGGATAAGGTTTACAAGAAGTACAAAGAGGCGAAGATGAACCCACAGAAGCTCATGGATGAGCTAGGCATCGATATCACTGAGGGTGATAACCTCGGAATGGGGGTCGTCCGCAAGGAGACGGACCTCAATAACGACGAGAAACACTTTCTGCTGGCAGTGGAACGCGGTGACATACCGACGGCCAAACACTTCCTGGAAGAATCACAGATCTACTTCAATATCAACATTAACTGTGTGGATCCTCTAGGTAGGACTGCACTGCTCATTGCTATCGAAAATGAGAACATTGAAATGATAGAATTGTTGCTCAGTTACAATGTGGAATTGGGAGATGCACTTCTACATGCCATTAACGAGGAAAACGTAGAGGCCGTTGAACTTCTATTACAACACCAGCAACAAAATAAGAAGGATCTCAGTGTGAGTATACATTGAATAATTCAGTTTCCCCTTCAGTTAATTGATTCCTGATCACTTTGTAATGTGCTTCCTTATTGCACAACTCTGTTGTAATGAAGGAATTGATAGAACTGTAAATGTTGCTTTATTCACTACACAGAAAATTCTTCTGAGAAGATCTCCCCACTTGAATTTCTTGCACGTTTCAAATCCACAGATGCATTCTGCAGGCGCAGATTCTTATATTTCATGTTAACATTTGCTCCTTCTGTCGACTCACATCTGGATGTCTAAAATTGCTCTTTGTGAACTGCACATCCACTTACAACGTTTATGGAAATGTATTCAAATTTCTGTTATTGCAATGATGTTATCACTACTAATGTTTCTGTGTGGTGTTCTTTTATTGAGGTCTGGGACGACTAATAGTTCCAAAAATAGAGCTTATTCATAGACAACCTAAATATACAGTTTTTCTGCAAGAATAAGCCCAAAATCAGCTATTTTCAGTAAAAATTGATTGAAATCTGTTAAATGAACTATTTAATCAATTTAGGTAACTGTTCAGTTTTTTTGATCGTCCCAGTCCAAAATGTAAATGGAATTTCTTTTTCGATATTGAAGTCAAAGTGTTACAGATTCCAGAATCTTTATTGAAATCACAACAGAAGGATTCAGTAAGTACAGCATGAACATGAAATATTTTATGTCAATTGAAATTTTGTTTCTATTTCATTTAGACTGCTCAGATAGATATCCTTAAAAGAAGCATGACTTTAAAGTAACCCTATGCTAACATACATGTAGAAATATTAAAACTTGGATTGGTGTCGTTCGCATGATATTCACAGGATCCCATTCTATTCAATGCTTCTTTATTGGTGGGGTCAAGGGATGACATAACATTGGTTAGGGCTGAGTACAGAATTCCTTGTAGGTATGGGGGCGCCAATCTCGATTAAATTGAAGACATTTGGTCCTAAAATGAAGGCGTGAGCTGGGAATTTTCCCCTGTAAATCGATCATTGCTGGTGTACTAGGAAAACATTTTGAAGGTGTAATATTGTCATTGTCGAGATGATGTATAGCTTTACACCATCATGAGACAGTCACATAGGTAAAAACTGAATAACACCTTTCATAATTTTCTCGTTGTAATATTTAATATTCCATGTTGAATCATATCCTCAACGGTAATAAGGAGTGCACGTAAAAATGAAACGGTCATTAACGGTTTGTGCTGATGAAACAAATAAACTCCTCTAATACATTAAGTCGACTTTATTTAAATGCTTTTAACTTAATGGGGCAAAGAAATAGTGCTTGAACACACTGTGATTGCCCTTCTTACGTTCAAAAGTTTGCAAGCATCAGCATTACAATGTGTATCCACTGCCAAGAACAGACATCCCTAACTGTCAAATAAAAAGATGAAACACTATTGAACGCCTTCTCCATCACCAAAATTGCTGCAGACTTTTAGTTGCTGTTTATTCACCTGCAAGTCCCCAACGTGTTCCACGGAGAAATAGATACTTTCATTTTGGAATGTAAATGTTATACGTATGAAAGGGAATTGTGTTGCAGATAGATTTGAAATGGATCATTTGTGTGTTGTATATTTCAGAAGAACTTAGTTGGTTTGATTCTCGGGAGGCACATTTCAGCTGTCTCCACTTTAATCTACTGCACACAACACTGAATACATACACTTTCGCTGGTCTTTTTTACATTTAGTTCCTTGACCATTTGACAGCTTCTGTTTTCAATCATTCACGAGATTCACTGGTCTAAAGTAAATAGACTTGGAATAATCTTAGAAACACCTGGCTTTTAAGAAACTTTGTTAAATAAAATCAATTGGAGAATTAATGGTGATAGGTACTCTTTCTTTTTGTTGGTACACCAATGATAAGTATATTCAGAACTGGTTGAGTATTCAGAACTTTAAATTAAAAAGAAAACAACTTCTTGTCAATTTCTTGTCAATGGCTTTTCAAATGATACATTTTTATGAGCATGCCTGTTTGTACTACAGCTTTAATGTCACAGTGATAAAACAACATGGGAAATGCATCCAGATCAACGAACTGTCATAAAATGGTGAATTTATCGAGCCTTGCATTAACACTAAGCCATTTTATCAGCTATAATACAGTTAGAGCATCATAAGGATGCCTCTCCAGTGGGGTGATGGGGAAATGTTCTCAGGCACTGGTCTTTACAATTCAGTTTTCTTGGAAGTCACAAATCTAGTCAGGCAAATCATGGAGTCCCCTTTTGCAAACCTAGCCATATCTTATCACATGCGATGATGTATTGCTATTTAGTTCCTTTTTATTCACTTAAGAGATTCGAATTGGGCTGGGACGCAGTTTTAGAAGTTGATAATTGCAATGATGCGCTCCAGTGTGTCCCATTGAAACCATTGATGCATCATGTTGACTTTAATGTGCTTTCGGGTAAGTCAAGCAATCTTAAGCCACAAATGTCCCTCCTTGGCCCAGGTCCCAGCACTAGTCTCAACCCTTCAAGAAAGGACCAGCCTGAAAGAAGGGCCCAACAGCCCCAGCTACAGCTCCAACTCCAGGACTTCTGCATGATAATTTCAATTCTTCATTTTTGCCCATGTAAAACAAAGACATGGCAATGTAGCACGAGCCTTGATTTGAATCCATCTTGTGCTTATGCAAGTTTAAACAATGACCATCAAACTGCAAGATTCCCCAATCACTGTTGTCATCAGTTAGTGTACTCTGCAGGTTTGTCAGTGACCAAAATCCAAATTTAGACCCTCGTTTTAGATAAGATAGGGAACTTATGGCTCCTCAGTAGACTTTCCATGTGTGGAGAATTATCAGTAACAGAGGTGTGTCAAGTCTGATAATGCCAGATGGCCACAAAGCTGTCCATTTTGCCATGCTTTGGTCAAATGTTATTATGGTTTACTTGCGACTAGCTGAGTTGTGTAAGGTTCGGACTGTTAACTGATATATAAATACAGGCCTATCGAGACCTTTTTTAGCCTCCGGTCGCCTAGGTGAGTAGTATAGTATATTATCATGTCAACCTTGATTCCGATTGAAAGCATCAGAAAGTCATCAAAGCTTGTAAGCAATGTGATGTATTGAAGGAGCTGTGAACAAAGAACAAAAGCCTGAAATTTAAAGCATAATTTGTAGTTTTCCCATCACGACAAAATGTCATTGTGTATTCATCCATAGGACACTAAGATCTGTTATTGCCGTTGAATAAACAAGATTATTTCATGGTGTGATACCAAAACTGAACAATAGAAGGCAAAAAAAGTGATCCGAGAAGCTTATGTTATGCTTCACATAAATGTATATCCATCAATACCCTTCGGATGTTTTTATCATATCAGCAAAATTGAGGGTACAAATTAACTTCCAAGTGAATCTGTTGTGATCAGCCAAATATCTTGATGTTTCAAAAGACAAGTTCAGCATCGAAGCCTAATGCACAAGCTGAATGGAGGCACCACCGGCGCAAATCTTGGTGGTACCAGTTAATAAGTCAGGATGACTGAATTTTGAAAACAACATTTATGTTATTTTACCACAAAAACTAAACTCATCTGCCTCTTCAAAAAAATTTTAATCCGGCTTGAAAATACAAGCTGCAAAACCTGGGTGGAAGGAATTTCATTTTCGGTTTTAGCACTCAACAGATCCTTGGAAGTCTCCTGTTCTTTCACATTAACTATGGTGTCTCATACAGGACACGGACATCTCATCGCGTGGATCTCTCGCATCATTTCATGGAAGTAGGCAGATAAATTCCAGGCTTTATATGGATAAGTTTGATTCGACTGGAGTTTTACACCAGCCATCACCACGTGTTACATACCGATAAAAGTAGACTGGGAATGAGACGCGTGCAATAGATCTTGGCAAATCAAGTAAGGTTCTCCTGTGGTAATGACAGGACATGTCTTTATGGCACCAGTTTGTAGAGAATTCACACAGAAATATGTGGCATCGTCTCCTCAACAAAAATTGACCCCAAGACACTCACCCTCCCATGAGGAACGATTCCAATTACTGACCCGTCTTTTTTGTCATGTCTCTTTCATTCAGGAGGATAGTAGCCTGTTTTGTATGAGTGTTCAATTTGTAATCATTAACTAGGCTGCCATGTCGGGTTATTGCATTAATATTGGACACATAAATGGAACTGTAGTTCCAAGTGTGGACTAGAGCCACAGATGTGTCAAACCATCGGACAAAAGCAGAGCGAGAGATTTACAATGGAGGCGGAATTGTTTGTCGTATATATTAGTTAACTGTCCCAACGAGGGGTGCTGCGCCCATAAAATCTATGATCTGCAATTGCCTAACGTGTACTTGCCTGTGTGTTTATTGCCCGAAGGAAGTGGATCGAAACTGAATAGACCTAAAGGTTTACAAGGCAACACAAGAGAAATTTTCTTACTGTTGTGGAAATCGATTTGTTAAGTTATATCAAGTCCTAAGGTGCGTGTTCTGGAAAATTTTCATTCACTTTCAGTATTTTCATGGAGGTGCCTAAATGATACATATCGAAATTGACATACAAAACATTTGTCCTAATTTGTAATATTGTTTAAAACCAAACCACGATAAGCTATTTTTTGCCTTCTGTGCATGATGTCTATTTGAAACTTAAGGTTTTTATACATGAAATACAGAGGTAAAATTAATACATGACGTTTTTTCGTAATTAGCTTTAGGTACTTCTTTACAACATTGACATCACAGCCATGTCACAGGTCGGATTCAGTTTAAAGTTCTGACTAGTTGGCTTGCAAAAAGTTCTGACTTTGGTTCTGCCTTATTGCAATACAATGTTAATGTACAAGTATTCAATTTTCAGTTAAATTAATGTGTATGTATTACATAT
>JBCAUG010239358.1:0-18627 GCA_038406175.1 Haplosyllis leylae
CCCAGCTTCTGCAGCACGTGGGAGGGTGCTGTCTGCGCGCTGCAGTGAACCGTAGCTACCTGGGTCGACCGCAGGTTGTCAAAGCTGTGTCTCAATAAGAGCCTAAAATCAAATTTGAATCAATTTCAGAAAATTCTAATATCTTGAATCAGATGATATCATTGCATTTTTGTGTGCACAGAAACGGTCACTATTTCACCAACACCATCTAATCTTTCGAATTTTTATTCGAGACAAGATAATAAAATCCGCAAAATCACGATGCAAATAAATGACAAGAAATCTAATATTTTCATTGATCAAATTTTGGTCTGTTACCAGAATCTACCGGACTGATTTATTAACAATTGGTCAAATCTTTAAATAGGTTCGAACTAATTGACCACTCAGAATTAACACTTCTGATAACACAGATATAATACAACATTAGCAGATTAATTTGAGAATAACCCCTCCAATGACACAAACTCTCTCAGTTTAACAGGTTTTCGAAACGTTAGCGAAAGGACCTTACCCTTTTCCACATCCCTCAGGTCCAACCAGTAAGAATGGTTGTCTGTTGTCTGACTGCAGCCACGGTGCGAACAAATCTAATCCGCGCTGCACATCAGCAGTACGAATCACCGGTGTAGAGTGCGGATTATTGAAATCATCCGGCGATAAGTCCCCAGAGTCCTTAAGTGAAAAGGTAGAACTTAATAAATTGGGTATTCTATTTTACGTCAAGTCACTTGGAACCCAAGACAGACGTCACATGAAGTACCAACAAAAAAACGTATGTCCTTCAAAAAAATTTGAAGACCAATTAGTTCTATTGCAAGATTTGTTTTCTTGTTTTGTTTCTATCTTTTTTTTTCCTTTTCTGTGAGCGACTTGCCTCCAGGTTGTAGGTGTTGATTCTGTCGGATCGTTCATCGTAGCAGGCATCGAGTGGACGTCTAGGGTCAGGGGGCATCTCCCCAGTCCATGAGAACACCTGAAATATCCAACAGACACGTCAAATGACAATCCAACTACAAAATCAGTCAACGCGACTAAAATGAGAAACGGAAACGGAAATTAAGGCTTTACCTCTTTCGCAAATGCTTCTCTGGAACCCTCGATAAGATTACCCCCGAGACCTCTGATGAGGCAGAGAGTAAAGTGCGTCTTACTGCGCACTTGATAGAAGTGTGACAGACCGTTCATGACCACGCCAACCAAACTCGTCTCAACCACGAAGTCGTTCTGCAACGAAAACATCAAAATTTCTCCGGATCAGTAGGTACGGCACATGGGCAAAAAGGGGAAAATGGAATTCACGAGGATTTGAAAAATTCAGTAACAAATAAAAAGTCTAATTAGGAATAACATAACATTAAACTTAATTTTCTGAACGACAAATCTGGTACTACCGTGGTAAGTATTGGCTGTAAAAACTAAAAGCAGTGGTACAAAAAAATTATTTGAACTTCGCTGAAAAGGTGTGTGAACCTGTCACCAAGTAAATGCAATACTATGAAACTATACGGTGAAAAGTTCCCCTCGGTAATTTATTTCAATTACTTGCGTTCAAATAATAGCTGAAAGAATGTAATTCTTTCGTAATAGCAAACATGAAACTGCGTTCAAACTTTAACAGTCATGGTGAGCGACACCGAGAACGATGAAAAGGCTAAAATGGCATTAGAGACAGGGTCTCAGTGCAGTGTGAAGTGTTCTGCATATAACAGTAGAACCCATAATTGTTGTTATCATTTTCGGTCTCGGTCTCATTCTCGGTGTCGCTCAGCGTGAACACGCCATAAATTCAAATCAAGCAGTCAATTGTCGGTATTTTCAAACCTTGTCTTGGCCTTTCTGTGCAAAATAATCGAAAAAATCTGAGTATACTGATGGAAATTTACACTGTACGTCTGCGTCTGCACTTACTGCGCTAAAAGTATGCAAGGATAGACGCAGGGAAAATATTCATATTTGCATTTACGCAAACAAAATGTTTGACGCAAACGCACAGTGTGTTATGGTTGCTAACATAACAAACAATCCACATTACTACACTACAGAATATGTACCGGATAAAATACTGTGCAAACAGCCTCAACAATAAATATCACGTCATGGTAAAGTGCTAGAGGGAAAAGACTTTAATTATTTACAATCCAAATGACAAGTTTTCATATTATTTGCCGGATTTTGTGAGTACTACTGAAAAGAATAATTATTTTATTTTCCGATAAACCCGTTCGTGTATTGTTCTTCCAGCAAATAATAATAAATTATTGTATTCATTGGTTTTTGGGAGGGGATCAATCAATTCTACTCAAATACCGAAAGTCATTGGGCAACCAACATTTATATGTCATTACAATATACAATACCTGGAACTGAAGTACGAAATGAAACAATATGCATTAATGAATTTCTGTTCCACTTTGGGTACATGCAGGAATAAAATATACTTCTGGGAACTGACACCTTGAGGAAGCCTACCTGGACATGTTTACATGTAAAGGGTTAATAGGAAAGTTGCGACAACTCTTAGGCTCGAATCTTACACCCAAAACAGGCGTAATTCTCACCTCTTGCATGCGTGAATAAAATGTAGAATTCTAAAAGAAATCGCCATATATAAAAAGACGGACAAGCGCTTTTGACATGCAGGTTCGCTGGACAGTTAACATCGAGACCTACACACCACAAAATGACGTATTGCTCAGGTTATCTGGTAGCGTAGGTTAATTTTTTGAAGAAGTAATATCAATGTCATTGCAAATGCAACGTATATAAATCGTACAGAGATGCCCCATTCCACAAGGAAAATAAAATTTATAAGAAAAAACATTGAGTGCGTGCTTCTTTTACATCAAAAATCACTAAGGTCTGTTTACACTGAACATCTGCGTTTGCGTCAACGTCAACGTTTGCATCAACTTTAACATGACGCAAATGTTGATACAGAGAATAGGTTTGAACTCATGCTCTGCGTGTGCGTTTACATCATCATTTACTCAATACAAAACTTTATGCAAATGTTGACATTGACGCAAATGCAGACGTTAAGTGTAAAGAGAGTTTTACGGAAAAAGTCCATAATTACGCGACAGTGAAAAACTGTCAAAAACCCCCAACTTTTTCTAGTTACCTGTTTGAGGACCCATTCGAGAGCCTTGTAGAAGTAATCCCCGATCCATTCAGTCAGGCTGTCTCGTGCTGCTGGGTCCTGCTTTCCAAGCCACGAGCTAACCAGAGCCTTGACGTCAGTATCTTCGTCGCTACAAACACACATCAAAAACACTTCATAAAACTTCTACAACTGAATCTCATCATTTGGTTCGGATTTCAGTACAAAAATTATTCTCCACGACATTTTATATCAAATTTCAAAATTCCTACCTCAGGAAGATCATTCCCATACGTGAGATGGTGGCTGGAGACGCGCAACTCAGGTCGTGCGTCTCAAACAGGAAGTTCACATTTGGACCAAACTGGATTCTCTCACCAGAGGGCATTGTGAGCAATCGGTTGTCATCAAGAACCGAGTTCAGTGACTCGATCCATTCCGGATCAATATCTCCGTCACACACGATCCAGGACTGGATTTCTGAAAAGAAAATTAAACTTTTTTATTATCTCTTAAGCTCAATCCCAGAATTTTCATTGACGGCTTAATTAAACTGCTAGTCAATAAACAGATAATATCGTGCGTTTTGATGAAGGAATATACAAATTTACTTCCTTCGGGCAATAATAAACTTAGGGCCCGTTTACACCTAGCGTTTGCGACACCGCTGCGAGATCGATCCCAAATCAAACGCATGAATTCTGTCCTGTACTGTTACACCAAGCGTCAGCAACTATTGCTTGGAAATCACTTTGCAACCCATTCGGAGCAATGTCGCTGGTCGCTAGATGTAAATGGGCTCTTACACATCGGCCCCTCGGAATCCCTATCGCAGTTTATGGGCAGCTAAAGATGTTAATATTTGTTGTTAATATTTGTTATATATTTTATTCACAAGAAAAATAGATATTAAAGCATTGAGTCCACATCATAAATGGTCAATCTGTAATAGTGTATTCACACTGTCTCCGGGACACCAAAACCAGGACCGGAAAAAATGGGTTGTATGATATAATGCGGAATGTTTCACATTACACAGGGCCTGTTTCCTATTGTGCTGGTTCAAGTCCCGGTGCCAGTCACGGTCCCGGAGTAAGCCAGTGTGAAGAAAAAGAATGAGTCAATCAATAAATAATCAATCACACAAGAATTCTAATGAGCCGTACCTTGAGGTTCTTTGACCACCTGCCTCGCCGCAAACGTGAGGACACCATCGCTCCACTCACGGGTGTCCATGTCAATAGATCCAAGCAACTGTAACATTTACAAAACCAGGATATTGCTATTATACATGACATCTGTGCATTTGCTCACGGTAGGCTGGTACATTCACACTGAACGAGGCCGATAAAATGAATGCATTAAGCCTTGTTCACACGTACGGACACCGAAATTCGGCCCAAAATTTTGCCCGTTAAAGTTTTAACATGTGTTAATGGTGACGGGCACTTTGACAGGAAAAAATGGGTTCCACACCCATTCTGCCCATCAAAGTGCCCACCGCCATTCCGAATTTCAGTGTTGGTATGTGTAAACAAGGCTTTACGGTGCATTAACACTGCCCGATTCCGATAAAGTGTCCGATTTCGATAATATTACTGTACCCCCACATCAGATTCGGAAGCAGAATAGGAACTGGATCGGTCAGTGTGAACAGATTGTTACCCAGTAGTTGTTGTTGGTGTCAAAGTGCTGCGAGAAAATTTCTGCATAACCACTAAATCTGTGTGTAGAGTCGGAATTGGAGTCGGTCAATGTGAACACACCATTACAGCAACATTAATGTTTCGTCAATGTAGAAATTACCTGAGTTCTCGGCATGGCTTTTGGGTTCATGACATACTGCTTTACGACTTGACCGATCTTGCCCATGGCCTGTCTCAGTACGCGCCATAGAGTTGACTTTCCTGATCCACTTGGGCCAACCACCACGACTCCCATACGCTGTCTCAATTGTTCGTACAGCTCTAACGCTTTCTTAATCTACCAAAGAAAACACACGATTCCATCGTAAAATTTGGTGACGATTTTTGTGCAAATTGAACTTCACATGTGGGAAGAAAGTGCTTTTCCTGAAGTGTGTCTCTACGAACCTGTCCATCAATGGCAGCAAGATTCTGTTCCTTGCAAACCTCCCTAATGGCTTCCGCCAGATGTTCGTATTCAATGTCCTTGAAATCAACGCCTGTTTAAATAGAATTATCAGTGAAATTAACAAAACTTACGAGTTTTAACAGTTTGTATACGTGCTCAAGCTATGTTTACACCAAGCGCTTTTCGGATCGTTTTTGTCGGCGGTACTTTTGATATTTCTAACGTCATGTGTAAACACTCCATTGGATCTTGTGTAACCTATTTTTAACGGGATGAATAACGGGCCGAAAAACACCACGTGTAAACGCACCTCTAACCTTACATGAGCCAAGTGTTTTAATTACATGGAAATTAGCAATGATACGCACCAGGAAACACATCTCTCAGGAGAGCATCGAACCTCATGGAGTCGGAGAATGTCAGCTTAGACATTGTGTTGATTCGTAGTGCCTGCACTACCAGCTTTCCTTCGGTATTCTGATCAACTTTTTCTACAAAAACATTATTCAGTAGTGATACGTTTCAATCATTTACACTAAACGTATACAAATTATTCATTTTAAAGCGCTGTTTACACGTAATGTGTGCGTGCCCGTTACATCAACGTCAACGTCAACTTTAACGTTGAGTCAATGGCTGATGCAGGGAATGGGTTTCAGACCCGTTCTCTGCATGTGTATTTGCGTCACCATTGCCTCAACGTTAGAGTTGACGTTGACGCAAATGGGCACGCACACATTACGTGTAAACAAGCCTCTCTCTGTGCGTTGTATTACCTCCGTCTTTTAGATTCTTCTTGACATTCTGCAGAAGAGATCCACATCCTCTTAGAATTGTTTTGAGAGCTCTGAGACCCCAGTCATAATGTTGTTGCGGCGTCAACAGTTCTCTACGAAATAAAAATATTTTTGAAGACTCGTTTCACCCAACTTATCTACACCAAACAATTTTCATTCATATTTACAACGAAACAGTATCTTACTTTGAGAGGTTGAAGATTGCAACCAGTTTTCTGCCAAGACTCTTTGCATGTTTGAACCCTTCAGAGAACATGATGACCTCAGCAATGAGCTCGTTGTCAGGTTTGGCCATAGCAACGGGTCGGAAGAGCTGCTTCAGGTTGTCCGGAAGCTTAGATCTGCCTCCGTAGCCCTTTCCAGCTGGGTTCATGGTGATGAATATACCAGAGTTGGCATCAACATCAACCTGTTAACATTTTAATATTTCACTGACAATAATCAAATTATATTTACCCTTAAAATACACTCATGACGAATAAAATGACGCAAAGCCTTTGAAAAAGACATTGTGTAACGAGTGCTCGTTGTAATTGAAATTTTTAATGCAAAGAATGATCATTGTCAATGCTTTTGGTTCGTTATGTATTGGATAATACCCAAACTTGAAGTGATTATTAACTGAGAAACACCGAGGCACAGCTGAGGTGTTTGTCATTATTAATCATTGAAAGTGAGGTTGTAATATCCAATTTAAAGCACCATTCGACTTTCGTCAAAGTAATTCACACCTTCCATGAATAGAACCTTTGCCTTATGGTGTTTTAAATCTGAGTGCTCGTTTCACTATTAATCACACTTACATTTCTACCGAGTAGTTCAATGCTGGCCGCTCTGTTCTTGATTGCGTCCTGGATCACTTGGATCTGCATAGACACCGCGGAAAGCACAGCTTCTTCCAGTCGGTTGAACTCATCGAAGCATCCCCACGCACCACACTTGACAAGACCAATAAAAATCCTTCCCATCGATTTGACGTCGATACCCTGGTGGACAAAAAAAACATATTGAATCAAAAATATACCTGTTGGGCGCAACATCTGCAAAATACAAATATTACAACAGGTGATAACATAAATATGTCAGGGTCACAGAAGTACATGATTAACATTACCTCGTCACAGTTGAAGACAAGTACTTGACGCCCAAAGAGACCGCCCAACGCCTTCACAGACTCTGTTTTCCCGGTACCTGCCGGTCCGTATGGGTTTCCACCCAATCCCATAGACATACCTGAAAACAGTGCGAGGTCCTCTTTAGCTTATTGGTATAAATATAGCACAGATACTTAAATTAAATGATGAAATATATCAATGGAGTAAACTCCAGCGTGATAGTTGAAACGCCGAATCTATAGTACAGAAAGACACAGAACCATACCTTGAGTGAGGGTCAAGTAACACTTGTCTGTCAAAGGTGTATGTACCAGTTTGGGTGCATTGCCCTGGTACTCATAGGTGTACTCAAATTCTGCGTCTACCATGCGCATAATACAGACGCCGTCTTTACGCAGGTAATACCTGAGAGAAATACAAAACGTCGTTCTCGTTAAAATATTGATACTATCTCGAAATGTAAATTAAGTTAATTACAAAAGCACTTTTTATTCATTCTACCCTCAGGTGAAAGATGAAAGGAAAAGAATTCATCGACATAGACCTGAGTTGCTTCTGCCACATCCATTCATCATTGGCTCTGGTTCTGTGATCGGTCAACTGATCAATGACGTCAATGTTGTGAATAGTGTCCAAAATCAAAGCCTAATGGAAAAAGGAGTACATTACTAAAGCTAGAATTACATTGGAGCGAATGCGAAAGCGAAAGCGATATCGCTTAAGCTGGAATTACATTGGAGCGAAAGCGATATTGCTTAAGCTGGAATTACATTGGAGCGAAAGCGAAAGCGATATCGCTTAAGCTGGAATTACATTGGAGCAAAAGCGAAAGCGATATCGCTTAAGCTGGAATTACATTGGAGCGAAAGCGAAAGTGAAAGTGACATCGCTTAGGATGGTTACATAGCTTTTTTAGTTGTGTGTTTATATTGAATGGCTGCAAAGATCAAAGAAATTTTCGCTTTCGCGTTCGCTCCAATATAATTCCGTCCTTAGGATGGATACATAGCTTTCATAGTTGTGTGTTTATATTGAGTAGCGGCAAAGATCAAAGAAATTTTCGCTTTCGCTTTCGCGTTCGCTGCAATATAATTCCACCCTTATATAACCAGTCAACGATATCCTAAATATTTGAAAGCGTCAGTTCATTCTGCTTTAAGAATGTAGTACCTTGAGTTTGAGATCCAATACATGGGCGTCTGTGTCGCCTTGACCACTGGACGAAATATCAACACTTGTGTAGGACTCAAGCTGTTGTTCCATCTCGCGGTGGAAGTTTGGCAGATTGTGTGATTTTAGAGCCTCTTCGCACCTTTCTGTAAACTGTACCATTTCGGCCAGGCACAAAATCTGCGATGGGTATTTGTTTGGATCGAGTCCTCCACCTCGACCGGATTTAGAGTCGCGGATGCATTCCTTCAATAGTTCTGTCAACGTGTGCTTCATCTCCGTCGCAAGCTTACTCAACCAGGCCTGTGGTAATGAACATAGTTAAAATACACCTATCTTTCTTTGTCAAATGATGGTCACAATAACAAGGAACATGAAAGTCCCCCTGCCTGAAAACGCAAGAGGCCTACCGACCGCGGCGTATCCTGTCCATGGCTTTACAGTACTCTAGTCCTGGCGGGCCTACCCCCTGTCTGGGGTATCCCCCCCAGGACCAGTGGCAGGATTGGTTTAACCCCCGCCCCCGGTGGGCAGACAAACAAATTGAAAATATAACCTCCCGCCGTACTTCGTATGCGGTCGGTAAATATGTTTTCTCTGAACTTACCTCAACCTCAGGTACAATTTGAACTTTGTTTCTCAGAGGAACGACTTCTCCGTCAAGAGATTTCATTGCCATGATGTGATTGCATCCTTCATCGAAGTCCACCGAATGGATTCCCGCGAACAGCTTCTTGAGATGAGTCTGGATGACCTGTGGATTGGTCGACTGTCCCAGGATCTCCAACAGATCATCATCTCCAATGAAGTAAAATCTCGGGAACAAAGATCGTTTTTCCTAATGTCACAAAATATTAGACTGTTAATGAACAATAAATCTATATAAAGTGGCAAAAACACAGAAGGTAATTGCTGTGACTTTACGTACCTCTAAGAACTCATTCAGAGATTTCTGGCACCTTTGTAACTGATCCAGCATTGTAACCAAATTATTCTTTAGTCCGACTTTAGCCGCCATTGACACAACACGGTTGTCCCTGGCAACATCTAGCATAATGGACCTGTCAAAGTCGTCATATGAAAAATTAATATGCACAGTTACCATCGGCTGTTGCGACAGTTATACTTTCAAAGGTGATATTGTTTGTAGATTTCTTTTTGACCAAGCGACTCGCTCCGAAAATTTGGTTTCAACTGCAAACTGATCTAGAGAGTTAGCATTGTGGCAGCGTTGACTATCACATCCGATATAATGGTACGTTTACACTGCAGGGGACTGGGACTGGGAGTGGGAACAGGACTGGAAACAAAGGGTTACTATATATTAACTGTTCACACTGCACCACGACCTGGAACGGGACCAGACCCATTGTCTCCTACTGTGCAGTCCCATTCACTGTACCTGTCTCATTCCCATTTCCGTGCTGTGTGAACATGCCATAAACAGGCCCTATATGTCCCTTCATGTTTACTTCGTTCAGAGATTGATATTTGCTTACCTAAAGTCATCGTCCACCCTTTTGAAGCGAGCCTGCTCCTTCGGCAGCGCCCCTCGACCAAATATGGGTTCAAGATAAACCCATTTCCTTTGAATTTGATTTAAATTGTGACATATTTCATCGAGATCCGCCAAACGTTGCTCCCAGATTCCTGCCTTGTCTTCAAACAACTTGTAGTACGGTGAATCCTTAAGTGACTGCAGCAAACACTGGTTATCGCCAACCTGATAATTAAATATATAACACATGAATTCTTTTGTGCAAAGAAACCAAGAATTTAAATCATCTGTTGATAACAGCACATCCCACGAAAACTCAAATATTCCGAAATCTACTGTCCAAATGTGCGTACCGAATTGACCAGATCCTTCCAATCTTTGATGAGTTGCAGGGTGCGTTTATTGCTGTCCTCGTAGTCTGTGAGAGCGAACACCGCCCCGGCGCCCCACAAATCCAACTCACGCAGTGCCTCCCTGATCGTCACCTCACCCTGGGCTCTCTGGTTCAACTCCTGTTATTATTTTGATAAATACATTAATGTATGACAAAAATAACACAAATATCAAATGAGTATCATGCATTGACATGGTGGTGAAAAGATTCCTGATGAAACGTTTCAAACCAAATAACAGTACCTTAATTGCAGCTGCATTGACGACAATGGCATCAGCTACAGACACGATGTCGCCGAAGGTCAGTTTCTCCAGTGTGGTACCCTTAGGCAGCCCCAACAGCCTGAACATTTCCAGCCAATGATCCTGGGACAGAGGTTCTCCTCGGACCCACTTCAACACTGGAATCACGTTCTGTAGGGAAAAAAATCACACGAGTCAACTTTTTAAATGATGCTCGAACTGTGGTTCTTAGTAAATATTCTGTGAATAACAACCAGGAATAGGTACTAAATTATTACATACTTTGTACTTTTCAATCTCCTGCTGAAGTCTAACTGTCATAGTTGTAGGTTTGTCTTCTTTGAGCTTTTCGTACCATTGGCCGAGGTATTCCTCAAACAGATAATACCGAGATCTGCAAGCGAAGTCATGTTGTTAGATATGAATAACGTACCAAAAGAATTTGATAGAAAGCTAACTTGAAATAGTTATCGCTCATACACACGTACCTAAAAGAGATCCAATCCTCCTGTGCAAGATTTTGCAGACCAGTGTTGAACTCTTCAAACAGACCCCACATAGCCTCGTATTTTTCGAGATCTTCCTTCAGTTCCTCAGCTTGTGGGAAATCCGGACACTCCATATCAAAATGTTCGCAATCACGTCTGTAAAGTAAATATACCGTTACGTCCTGTTCACACTGCCCACCCGATTTTTTCTTTCCAATTCCTATATTCTTTCAGATTTAATGGGTTGTACGTGATATGCAGACAGTGTTCATACTGCTTCCATTCAGATTCAGATTTTCTTTCTGATTTCAGAGAATATCATAGTCTCTGCATAGTATTCTGAATCATCGGATTTGGAGAGATGTCCCACTTTCTGCATATTATCCAAATCGGAGAGAAAATCGGATCGGAAACCCAACTGATCAGTGTGAACAGGACGTAAGACTTTGGAACTCTACCAGAAGGAAACTTTGCTTATTCCAGCAAGTTAAATACCATAAACAGTCGCAAAACACTTACACTAGCGTGGTTTTAGTCTCATACAGTTCCTCAAACTCTTGCTTCTTTTCCTTGATTGTTTGCACCGCTTCCATGCATTTCTTCTGGTCTCCGTCTAAAGCATCATCTCCCGGTTTCAGTTGGTTCCATCTTGCTGTGAACTTTTCCAGATCTTGTTCGAACTGCTTTACTCGGGATGAAACATTGCTCCTCATAACATCAACCTGCGATTTTAAAACATTTCGTTGTACCACAAGAATCGCTTCGGCAAATGACTTATTCAACCAGTTTACATTTATCTCTTAGGCCAATATCACTCACATGGATTACTCACATACACGGATACGGGTTCGGATCTCTATCTGGAGAGATTCCCTCCACATTTGTCAGTTTTACTTTAAAGAAATATTCACACTGCACACAAAAGGGGACAGATCCCGTC
The DNA here is from genome assembly GCA_038406175.1 of Haplosyllis leylae. Lineage (NCBI taxonomy): Eukaryota > Metazoa > Annelida > Polychaeta > Phyllodocida > Syllidae > Haplosyllis > Haplosyllis leylae. The sequence continues at coordinate 11,842 of JBCAUG010239358.1, forward strand.
CTTTAATGGCTATTGTACCCATTTTCGGGACAGGGCCCCATCCCCAAGTTGTCTGTGTGTATGTGAAAGAGCCATCGGGTGAATAGTTACCTGCTCTTTCACCATTAACTGGTGGCTTTCCATCATGAGTTCGAACTTGTCCCAACGTGCCTGTAGCTGATTAAGAACCTCCACACCACCACCAGCCACAGACCTCAGCAATTTATTCTGCGTCTCGGCTTTGTCAAATAGGGGCAAAATCTGCGAATATTCAAATACAACTCTAAATATTTCTCTCACACCAAAATGATAAATATATTTTACATACACTTTACACTCTCATTTAGACAGAAAATTTCAACTTTTACTCACTTCCTTCTTTGATTTTCCAAACTCTGAATGTTTAGCATTCGCTTCCCCAATTTCCTCAACAGTTTGAGGTCGCTGTGATAGAGTATCCATCGCGTCGTTGAGGAAAGTTTCGATGGTGCCCACATCCTTTGTGATTGATCTTCTCAGTGAATTGAGTAGAGCATCAAACAGCCGCTGTATGTGATCGTCTATCACTGCCTTCACGGGAGTGGTACTCACCGTTATACAGTCAACCTGTAACAACACACGATGGCTTAAGGTCAGGAATTAAATACAATTGCCCAATCACCAACTGTTTTGCTACACTTTTGAAATATTACGTTGATGGTAAAATATGACGCAACTAATTCAAAAATAACTTCATACTTTGTACCTCACAAAAATGCTTGAAGTTTGATACCTTAATTTCCATTGGTAACTTCTCTGCATCACGACCGCGTGCCTTTAAGGCTTTGAAGTTTCTCTCCCAGTCAGACAAGTTAACCAAATGTTGATCAACAAATTCATCCAAGTCTAGAGCTCCCAACACAACCCAATCCTACAAAATACACGAATTGTGACAACTTTTCTGTAACATGTGTTATTTATTTGGTCGTCGACCAGATGAGTGAAATTTGGATGCATTCCAACATACCTTAAACTTTTCCTGTACTTTATCGAGCCTCTTGAAAAGGAAATCAGCCTTTGTGTAGCAAGTGATGAAACCTTCAGCATGTCGATCAATGATTGCAGGAAATATCAAATGCTCCGTAGCTTCACCTACTCCCTTGAAGTTATTTGGTATGCTGATAAATTTCTTCATCTCTCTGAAGTACTTGGCTTTAATTTCTTCCAGAGGTGGGCGAAATTGTAACCTCTGCTGTCTAAAAATATTAATAACTTCGAAAGTCTCAAGCTTGTTTTCATTCTTCAGTTTTCATGCTTTCTCGAATTTCTGTCACTGGAGACTGGGAATTACCTGTAAGTGAGTTCAACTCTGATCTCTGGCAGGTTTTCGTTCAAAGCCTCCAGGCCCATCTGATACTGATGTTCCAAAGCTTTGTACAACTGTCTGTCCCAGTGTGCCTTCCACGGTTTCATGTTGGCAGCATTAAAACCCTGGTTGAATTAAAGTCCAAATTAAAATCAAAGTTAGATCTATAATCTAAGGCACTCCATGGTACCTATTTTCCGCAGTATTCTGTTCTCAAACGTTTTGTATTGTTGTTACCTGGGTAACCAAGTTTGCCATGAGTTGTCGGATATCCATCAGGCCATCCTTCCATTTTTGCGCTTGTCGCAGCAGATCGACTCCCATCAGATTTACCACCTGTTGATGCACATAAATAAATACGGCTGGTTGCATTGATTTGAAAAGAAGAACCGATAAAACATAAATGAGTGACAGTTTAATATCATAATGTTTTCACACCACATGGGAACGGAATCTTGAGAGGTACAGGGAATGGGACTGGGACTAATGGGTCCAAATATACTGTATGGGGAATGGGACTGGGACTAATCGGTCTAAATATATTGTACAGAAATCTTCAAACTGGTCCGAGACAGGAAAAGGAGCGAGGATCCATTATTTTTTATTGTCTGATCCAGTTCCCTGCACCTGTTCCGCTCCCGTTACCGTGCAGTTTGAATAAGCCGTAAAGTAACAGGATATTTTGCAGAGAGTCGGTACATTACTCACCTTATCACAAACAGTGAGATGTGATTTCCTCAGACGTCTATTTTCTGTAGTTAGCTTTTCTGCTGCAGTCTGTACTTTCTTAATGTAGCTTTCCAACTCTTCTGGTGCATCCCACGTTACCTGTCACCACAAAGAAGCTATGTTTAGCGAAAGTTCACATTCACAACTTTAGTTCCATACAAAACGATTTCCAAATAGCTCCATGAGCATCAAAAGAGGTTGATGTAAGACCCTAATTTTCAGTTCTTTGTTGCCATTTGAAATTCTGATGAAGATACCTTGAGACTATATAGAAAATTTCAAGTAACAGAGGACATATAAACTGGCGGTGGTGTAGCTGTTTTCAATCAAAAATTTTAGTTCTTATATCAATTACTAACTTGCACTCCCAACTCCTGGCCCTTCTTAGCTCCAGCTTTTGGTTTCTTGATGAGTTTTTCGAATGCAAGAGCAGTTTCTAACATCATAGCCTGCTGACTCGGAATCATTTGCTGGTCGATTGTGTTGTAGAAATGAGCGACCTGTGACCATACAGGAACGGTTTTCGTAAATTGTCGAAAGATAATCTCAAAATTTGGCTCTCAGTTTGCAATAGATCTTTGATTTCAACCAACCTGCTTCAGAATAACTCCATGTCTGTAGAATTTCTGTCCTACGTTAGCGGTGTGTTGAATCTTTGCCGGTATGGGGTAGCCCAGGGAGGTCAAAGTTCGTACCTCGCGTAACAGCGTCACTAGTCTATCACCATAGTTGACGCGAAGTTTACCATTCTTTGTGTCAAGTTCCATGAGCTTCCCATTCAACTCCAAGCTGAAATATAGCCGCTAAAAAGTGTAACCACCAAATACTTGGAGCCACATACAGATATTATTCAAAAGCAAACCTATTGTAAACGTGTACCTCAGTGACTGATGAGGATCTTCAATATCACTCTGAATGTCGCGAGACCACTCATCAAACGTATCTTGTACCCAGCTCAACATTTCTTCTTGAAGTTCGACGGCTTCACGTTTGAAATTCCTGAATCCGGACAAGTCGCCAAGAAGAGATTCTGCGGTCTTGATATTCTCCTTTAACTGCAAATACCGAACCATGTTAACGTTGGGACTGTTTTACTTGAAGCAAATACCTTATGATAACAATAACTGCTACCTAAATAATAGACAATTGCTTACCAGTTGTATTAATTCTTTGTTTACAATTGTTTCAGTTGTATTAATTTTTTTTGTTTCATCCCATTTCATAATGGTCCCAGGCTGAATATTTGCCTACCTTCATTTCCTGAGCTCTGACCCATGATATCTGATTGACAGATTCGGGCATGTTTTTTTGCTTTGGCATCGGTTCGTGTCCGGATGTTTTGGCACGGAATTCGTCTCGTGTTTGCTTGATGTACACACTCAACTGACCGAGAAGAGACTCCCTAAAGAACAAATATAACAACTGAAATATTTGTAGCACAAGATTTCCCATACTACACTGGGTCCTGCTTACAACGAGTTCGATTACTACGAGCACCCGCCTTCAATGAGTAGATTCTTTGCATCAAAATCAATGACAGCAATATTAAAAAGTTCAGTACTACCAGCACCCTCCTACAACGAGCAGTTTTCTTTGCATCTACTTGTTCGTTATAAGTGGGACCCAGTGTACTACAATCCTTCATATCTGATGAAAAATGTCTCGGGTTATTACCTTTCAGTAACGAGTTCCTTACTCAGGTTGGGTCTTTTCACCAGCTCTTTGTATCTCTGGAATTCCCTTAACATCTGTAATTAATACAATTGATACAATAATTAATACCATTAAATAGTGAATTTAGACTTTTGTTTCAAAAATATATAACAGTACATTTCTTGGTGATTCAGCCTTACCTGTTGAGGGTTTCCCTCTATGCCTCTGAACTGATTACGAAGTTTGCCTGCTATTCTCTGCTCAGCGGGTGCCATTGCTCTATCATACTGCGCAACAGCAGCTTTCCAAAGCGGTTCTGTGTAGGGGTTATAATGCAGAGGATTCAATCCTGCGAACGGTCCGAACGCATCGGACACCCTCATCTCCTGCTGCTCTTGATGCGATAATAACCGAACCAACTGTTCGTGAACAGCTCGTATCGATAAGATCTGGAAAAGAATTCATAAAACTAGTTTTACTGTACACGTACAGTCAATTTTATAGCATCACTTTGGGCCAATGTAACATTAACTGTTGTGTGTACATCTAAAAACTAGGACATCACCTCCTCCAGCCTTTCTCCCAGCTTTCCAAGGTTGGCAGGAATGAATTTGTCATCTTTCCATGGGTGAGGCCCGTAACTTTTCCAATACTGCGACGTTAAAGTTTCACAGGCCTGGACCCAGCGCTCACAGATTGACTGGCCTCCTCTTAAAGCCTCCTTTGTTCTTCCCCATGGACCTTTCCATAAATCGTGTTCTCCCAGCTTTGTCTGTACGTATCTCCCAAGAGCTCCACCTGTTTGATTAGTCATTAAAATTAAGTGTTGTGCTCAAATAAGAAAATGGTGTTTATTTGAGAATTACACTTAAAACATTTGGACAGTCACATTTCATTGACAGAGAATTGCGTTGTTTAAATGTTGAAAGCGGAAGTTGAAATTCCCAATGATGCAAAGTTTTTCCATGCCACGGAACATAATGCAATATTTGTAAGTTTCGATTCATTTGCAGTTTACTAAACATTTTATTTTTCAGGGTATAACTTGCCGATAACGTCCATGAGGTGTTTCATTCTAGGTTGCGGATAAGGTGGATCATGTTCCGTTTGTTTCCACACATCATCAAGTGTGTCTTGAGACACCTCTACCAAGTCCAATGCCTGAAAAAAGATTGTTCTCCATTTAACGAGCAAATAGTATCAAAATCCATTTCGTGAATCTTTTTTATCAAAACGTTAAAATTACTAAAAAAACCATTGAAATGTTACAGAGAACGGTTGTGGTTGTTCAAAAATAATCATCCTTTTAATAATTTTTTCCTTTTTTTTTGTATTCTTTTGCGGGGGGTCCTTTCAAATAATTGACTACTTACATCTAAAATAGTCATCGATTCCAAAGAACTAAATTCCGATGAAATTGGTTGGAATAGTTCTACAAAATGTTCGGCTCGATCACGATTCCCTCGGGAATGTTTCGCTTCATTCCAATAAGTAAATTCGTCGGAAGGAGTCAAAATACCTGTTGAGAAAAAATGTCAATCATATTAAATAGAAAGGTTCATAGATTCGTATTTAATGGTAGGGCTTTGATTATTTAAAACCTTGCTTTAAGTAATAATACATAGGACTTTGGTCTTCCATGTTGTGTTATATAAACTTAGAAAAAGAAAATTAGTCACCAGCACTCATGATGATTACGTATTGAAGGTAAAATTACATTCAATCAATGCACGCAATATTATTTACCTCCGAGACTGTCATCTGATCCCTCAGATCTTCTTGCGGATGGATCCTGTTTTCTAATGACACTACCTAAACCTGCTTCTAACTCACTTAACAAATTCTGCAATTTCGGGTCAAAGTTGCGGCTCCACTTGTCGTCTTTCAAAAGCACTGGTGCGAATACCTGGTCAAAATATTTACAACACAACAAACTTTAAATTTTCCCAAATGTCATTTTGATACTATGTAAAATTAGAAATACGTGTACTATACTGAATGTCCATCTATCAAAATACACGTAGACTTTCATTCTGAGAATAGAGATAGATTTTCTCTTGAGGACATGAACAGTCCAATATTACTCACTTTCTGAACAGCGTGATAGAGCGAATTTACAGGTGAATCTATCATAGAAGATACGAAAACGGAGCTGTGCACGTTGTCTGGGGTGATGACATCTGGTCGGGTCTTGAAGAAAACGATCAGCTTGTTGTTGTCTTCTCCACTAAGAACCTAAACATCACAAACATCACACGTTAAGTTAACCGAATGTGAACACAGCCAATAATAAGAAAGTCCTGCTGCGTGACCGCAAGAGACTTATCGCCCGCGGTGCGTAGCAAGCACTCTCTTTCCTGCCTGGGGGAGGGGGGGTTACCCGCTGTCCTGGTCATGGGGGGGGGGGGCAGGGGTATGCCCTATCCTGGCCAGGAGGGGGTACCTGTCCTGGCTGGGGGGTACCCCCTGTCCTGTCCTTGCTGAGGTACCCCACCCCTTCCTGGGCAGGATCTGGGACAGGACCAGTAACAAGACTAGGGGGTAGCCCTCAGAAAAGACCAGGGACCAGAGACCATGGGATATCCCCACCCCCTTCCCCCGGTAACAGACAAACACCTGTAAAAACATATCCTCCCGCAGTACTTCGTACGCGGGTGGCAAATATTGCTGCTCTACATAAACATTAAACGTAACTTCCCTCGTCTTGATTTTAAAATAGCTTACATCAGAATATTACCTTGTTTGCAAGAATAATTTTCTTGCTGTTGTCCAACTTAGCAGCCAGCACAGATACACTGCCATCGTCCAAAAAGGAGTTTAATGCTGGGTTGTTTGCAAGGGAACCGTCATTCGTGATGCCAAAATAGTTGCCTGCTGTCGCAAGGACAAAGTCCTTCCGTGAATCTCCAGACATTTTCTGAAACAAAATTAGATCTCGATCTAATTACAAACACTTTAACTTCTCTTTGATCATGAACAGAAATTATGAATGAGCTTTCTGTTTGGTCGCACATGGAAACTCCGAATTTTCTGACTTCGTTGATTTTCCTTGACTTCGCATGAACTTCACAGTTAGAAAT
>JBCAUG010239469.1:0-18625 GCA_038406175.1 Haplosyllis leylae
TTTACAAATTTTTCAATTGGTCCTCTTTTTGAAATAATTCTAGTTATGATATCTATTATATGTTTCCTCAGTACTGAGATGTGTGTACCATTTATATGTACATTGTTATTAAATTCTGATTAATAATTAGGGAATTATAGCAATATGAAAAAAGTTACCCACTGTTGGTGCACCTGCTCTATATGATTTAACTGTATAAGACTTTATGCCATTCTCAATTTTATAGGCTATAAATAATGTCACTCTATCTTCCCAGCTTTTAGGTTTAACATCTAGACTTATTATAAGTTTGTTGAATTTTCTCCAAATCCTCAAATAACATTGAGATGTGGAACTCCTTTGAGACTGGCTAACCAGCCTATCTATTATCAACTGGACTTGTCTTGTAGAAATTCTTGAAGAATTAGATGAACTACCTTTATAATAATTCCTGCTTCTTCTAAGACCTGGAGAAAATAGTACAAACTATGAAATGTTTATTTGATCCTCAGGAATCTACAAAGGATAAACATCCATCTGATCATCCAAAGATCTGAATCTATCAAACTCTAGCCTTAAAAGTGCATCAGCCTTTCCATTGTCTCTAGTAGCAACCCACTCTGCAGTTACATTCACATTCTGAGTTAGGCACTCCAACACTATGACCCTCAGAAGAACCATACAATTCTTACAGCCAGAAGTGCTTTTCTTGATCATTTTACAAACACTGTCATTGTCACAGTGTAGCAGAAGCCTGGTATTCTTGAATTTCTTAACCCACATCATAATAGCTGCTGTCACTCTAAATAATTCCAAATACCCAAAGCTAGATTTCTCCTGTTCCATCCATTCCATGTCCCAGACACCATAAATCCATTGTGCACCACAATAAGCACCAAATCCTTTACCAACTGCAGAAGCATCTGAATACATATCTATGTCTTCTGTAGACTGTTCAAAGCAGCTCAGGGATGGCCTACATGCTATTATAGAGTCAGCTAAGAACTGTTTCCATATCAACATGTCCATTCTACATTCAGCTGAAATTCTGACATGGTGGTGAGGTAAAAGCTTCTCATCAGCCCCTGGACTATAGAGTCTTCTAAGGAAGGTTCTTTCAGGCACTTCACATCTACATAAGAAGTTGAGGAAACTAGTTAGGTTCTGTAATTGCTTCAAGGTAATTTTCTTGTTTTTCTTGTCGAGTACATAGTCCAACATCTGATGGGCCTTTTCTAATTTATCAATAGGAATGCAAACCAGCTGGTTAATTGAGTCAATCAGGAGTCCCAAGAAGATTAACAACTGGGTTCCCCAAAATGTTTTCTTCAAAGACACTGGGAAACAGATGCTATTGCTAATATCTAAGAAAACCCGCACTTGTGCATCACACAATGCCTTCCATAAAGCAGCAAAAAAAAAATCATCCAGATAGTTAACCAGTGGTCTATGAGTCCTGAACTTCACTAAAAAGGTAATTGAGTCTGCGAATGCTTGGAATATTGCACAGCTGATGGAAGTTCCAAAGGGCAAACACTTGTCAACAAAGTAGAACACTTCTGTACTTGGATGAGTAGCAATAAGCACCAGATAGCACCATGAATTCCTATTCAATGGTATATTTCTAAATGCCATGGACATGTCTGACTTAGCGCAGCAACAGGCCTGTCCAGCCTCCATACACATGGCTACAGCATCCATAAAATCAGGGTATTTCACTGAGCAAAGTTCTTTAGGTATTCCAGAGTTAACTGAATCATCAGTCTTGGGATAAGAAAGGTGAAATATTAATCTTGTCTTTTTCCCTTTGTCCTTAGGGACTAGTCCCACAAGTGACTGAATATAGTACTTGAAAGGCACCTTTTTATAGGGACTGCATATCTTTTGGCCTTCACTTCTGTTATAATTTTATTGCAAAGTTCCACAGGAGACCCAACTATCAACTTGAGATTAGGAGCCTTCCTCTGAATCCGCCTAGGTCCCTCATAGCCAAATGAGAATCCTTTGGTAAACCCATTGACCAAGAAATGAATCTTATGTTCATCATAGCCAGCTTCCTTCAATAACTTATTATAGACATCTACTTTCACAGGTGTCACAATATGCTTTAGATCTCTGTTCTCAAATTCAAGCAATTCTGTGAATACAAATAACAAACAAAAATAAATGATGAAATGAAGTGAAACTCTAAATAAAAAGAACACTCAACATGGCCACCCTTCCACTGATAAACTACTTTGATCTGCTAGTTTTTTTGCCTTGTGGGAATCCACCATCTTTTTTATCTAGCTTGTTACATTTCACAACTCCATGTGATGGCTCATCACAGTATGAGCATCTCTCAATAAATTTGCACTTTTTTCCAAACTTGCATTTGACCCCCTTGTTAAAGCTCCAGCAGCAATTAATTTTCTTTTTGACCACTGTGTTTCCAACACTTGATCCAGTGGAATTATCAAAACTCCTACATGCCTGATTTTGCATAATGGGGTTGCTCATGGATAAAGTCCACATTTGGTTATAAGTTACAGCCCAACTCCTTCCAGGATTAAATTCCATTAACTGTCTGAATACAATATCATAATTTTATACATTGTCTCAATTATAGGACATCATCACAATATTTATCACAGAAATATACTGCCAAATTTCCCTGGACCTGTCTGGGTTCTTCATGCAATAAACTGTCACATACATTCTAACAGCCTGTTCCCACCTCTGAAAACAATTGATTCTGCTGGTACTTTTAGCTGGTACAAGATAAGTGCTACCCTCACTTTGCACCCACTCCAACTTGGTTTCGTTATTTGCAACAGATTGGCCCTGGTATGTATTGTCTTAGCAACAGTTTGTCCAAATCAACAAACTCACCATTCTTAATTTTCTTCAGTAAAGAAGGTTCTATGTGACATATTAAATGGAAAAAATCACCATCACAGTTTCCATTGACACCAACCATTCTATGTTGCATTACATCACTGGACCTACTTAGGTCACTAGACCTATTAGGTAGGCTATCTGATAAAATATCCCTAATAGATCCTGTAGGAAATAACTGTAATTCTTTACCTGGAGGATTTTCCACAGTGGCCTTTTCGGTTTCCACCAACATCTGTTCCATCCTCTTCTGAGTTTCCTCCAAACCAGGCACATTTACTCTTGACTTAGGACAATGTGCACCATCTTGACCTTCTTCACTGTCCTCAAAATCCAATTGGAGTCAATCTACAATATTTGAAATCTTCAATGTTAAATTTTGTTTTTCATTCTTTTCTTTGCTTTCCTTGTCAGATCCACTACTTGTATTGAACTTATTCTCGATCCTATCCTTTTAAATTAAATTTCTTCGACCTTCAGGTGATTGTGCCTTATTAACCTGTCTTAAAGCTGGGGCATATATAGTTGTATCAGATGGAGATTTGATTAAGGCAATACCTTGCAATCTTCTTTCTTGGTTTCTAGACGTAATTGTCTTGGTTGCAGTCATGTGGTGTCACAGAGGATAGGAACTGTGAATTGCTACTTTCATCTCTCTTTTGAGCATCACTGATCTTTTTGTCAAGCATTTTATTGAACAATTTCCTGAGGTGTGGGTTGTTCATAACCATATCTTCTTCAGATAGATTTGCAGATGACATTCCCAACTCCATGTCAGTCAATTCCCATATTTACATTCCCCTCAGCATCGTTTGCTTGATCTATACTTCCAGTCTCCTCATCATCGCCAGCAATGTCATCTTCATAATCCAGTTCTTCACCAGAATTAACTGAAACCTGAACACCATCAAACGTGTTATTCAAATTTTACATTACTGGTCTTTTGTTATCAACAACAGTACATCGACTCAGTTTCACAATTTTGATTTTGTACCATCTACAACATGTCTACCTTCTTTTGGTTTGTTCTGATTTTTCACCAAAATCTGAGCATTATTATTAGTACCAACTTTGTCTTTTCTCTCATCATACATAAAATCTAATTTCCTCTTAGCCTGAACCATTCTTTTTGAAATTCTATACTCCACATTGTTGGGCACAGTTTTACTTTCAATGGCATCTTTGACTTTTACATTCTTCAAAGGTTGACCTTTGCAATTTTTAATTTTTCAACCACCTACCATAGGCACGGCTTCACCATTGTGATCTCTCTTAATTCCCCTTGGCATCTTCACCAAAATTGTTTACTTTCTTAGTAATGATTGAATGCCTTAATTCATAATAAGACAAAAACTTTTCAAATATCAAATTTGTGTTGTATCTGATTTGAAATAAACATTAGAATGGCTGAAACTCGTGACAAAGCAATGCTATGACATAATAGCTACATGTGCAAACTCCCACAGACCAGTGCAGGACTGCTTGGCCTTTTTGCCTCCATGTGCAAAACCCATTTTATGTACATAAAATGATGCTTTACACTTTCTGCCAGGTGTTTGTCACAGTCAGCATTTCTTCTCCAACTCCAAATAGAACCACCACCCTATTAACATCCACAGAACAACAAATTTTTAGGTTTTTGTAGGTTCCGACCACCTTCGTAAACCAACCACTAAGGTGACTCTAAGGAGCTACTAAGAAATGGTGCATTGTGCATTCCATATCGTCAGGGAAAAGTGGAAATATGTGTGTGTGTGTGTGTGTGTGTGTGTGTGTGTGAGTTAGAAATTTGTATCGGCTTCTATGATCAGCCGAAAACAAGTTATGGGATAATGAAGTTTATGGGTGTCCGATCTCTTGGCTTTTAAATAAATTTATTGTCATTTTGTATGGCAATATTAGGCTAGCGAAAATAATGAAGGCAATGCTTAGTTGCAAAATAATAGCTACAGTTGTTGACTCCAGTCAAATACCAGTATTTCAACGATTCATGAAATATGGGAACCCAGGCACCAATACAGTTTTGTAAGATTAACTCATAAAAGAGCTCTGAAAAGATATAATTATTGTGCGTGATTAAAACCCAACTGAAGTGAACTAACCTGGACATTTTGTTTGTCCCTGAGGAATACAGCAGTCAGTCGTGATCAGTCGTGATTTATATTAAGGCAGAAAAATAAGCAGTCCCACACAGTAGTGTTTCATGCATTGGCCATCCAGTGAGTGTCCCTCTTCAGGATCGCGGACATCTTTCTTATCAAGGGAACAATGAATGACAGTGGCGGATACAGGTTTTCCCAGACGAGGGGGCGCCAACCATAAAGGTGGGGACCCCAACCTATTATTTTGCCCAATTTCTACCAAAAACTGGGTGAAAATGAAAAAAAATTGGACCCAGAGTGGGGTGCGCGTCCCTGGCGCCTATTTGGATCCGCCAATGAATATTACGGATAAAAGTACCATGGTGAGAAGCAGCCACTGATCTTAGGATCCCACCAGCAAATTCAAGTAAAAATTGGTGTTTTCAGTCAGATTGTGAAGAAGGAGAAAATATGTTCAGATTGGTCATCAGAATTTTGACAATTTAGCTCATATTTCGTGGAACTTCTGCAGGAAGAATTAAAATGGAACCGAAATTTGGGCTTGGTCTTTCACATTTTTTCTCTCTAGTCATGATTTCTATTCAAGGATGTTTTTACTCATAATTTCCTGATTCACGAATCACCTATTAAACATTTTTCTTCTGACGTTTCTTTTGTAGATGCAGTTGATGAATATCACCAGGCCTTGCAACCTGGATAAGTAATCACAGAACTTTGTGTAAACATTAAAGGACGGGTATAAATAGTTGAAATAAAAAAGTCATTGTGTCGAACTATTTTGGCAAAGTTTAATAAATAAGGAAATTAAACTTTTCAATTACAATTGTAGAACTGTAATAGGAACTGTGTTATATTTGACTTATTTTCAGTGTGCTCGTGGTTGTGATATTGACAGCATCAAGAAGCGCATATGCCAATGTCCTCGATTCTGCTCAGAAAGCTCTGAACATCACAGGAATCTTTAGGTATTTGGATATATTCAAACAAAGCTCAAATCTCCTTAATATAAAATATAATCAAACAGTTTTATATTCTAGTTGTGCTTGAAAAAAGAATATCTCACAGACACCTTCAAAAATAGGTAAATAAGAATCTTCTGCTCAAATGTATGAAATTAATGAACAGGGTGTTTTGTGCAGCCTCAATGTATTCAGCATCATAAATATTCAATATTGTAAAAAAAAAAAGTCAAATGTCCAATTATATAATACATTTTAGATTATTATTTAAATCAAACCATCAAAATAGCATGCTTTAGAATTTTTATTTCAACATATTCATAATCACTCTGCAGAAACTTATAATTTAGACACTGATTCCTTGATGTTGTCAAAAGAACAATCAGTTTTCAGCATAATTTTTTACTAAGATATCTTTTCAGATTTATTCTTTGGGTTATTCTCAAGCAATGTTCAGAAATTGAACTTTTTGTCATTGATGTCTCTGATAAAGTGAATTTAATCTGGAATCACCCTAAATAATTCTTTCAAATACCTATCCATTAATGTTCCATGAAGTATGAATTGTCTCACTTACATTGCCTGCACTTAATGCATTTGTTAGATTCACTGGTGTTAGTCGGCTAGTAACCATGTTTCCACTTGCTTTTACAAGGAAAGGTAGAAAACAAACCGGCTTCAAATTATTGTTTATTATTATTAAACAACAGTTGGGGCCGCTTGAAGTAAAGTAAATTAGTTTTTAAGAAAGTTCTGTACTGTAAGTGTAAGTTAGCGTGAATCGTCAATACGTCGACTATTCATACCTGCCCCTTTAATGCCTCGAATGGAGTGCGCATGTGCGAATTCATTTCTAACTCATTTCAGTCCAAATGGCTGCCGCGAAAAGGCTATGCTGTTCAGGCTCCGGCCTTTCGCGGCTTGAAAACCGCTTTAAAAATGGAAGTAAACCAGGAACAAGTAAAGTATGTTTTAATCCAGAGTCTCTGCTTGATATTGCTGCAAAGGTTGTGGCCGAAAATATACCATTTCAGCGCGTAGAGGAACAATTCGACCGCATCCCTGAACCTGTTCAGAGTAGAATTGTCTACTGGTCGTTCCCTCGAAATGAGAAGGATATTTGCATGTATTCATCCTTTGCAAATTACACGAAGGAGAACAATGAGAACCAAAAATTGCCGTTTCACCAAGGAGTAAAGCTTTTGGAATCTGGATCAGTGGATAATGTCCTTCAAATAGGTAAGTACGCGCCAAATTTCTGTTCCAAATAGTGAAGCCACAATTTCCCCCTTGAGGACATAGAATGATAGATATTGAATGTCAGAATTTCTGAATAGGTCTCCTGAGCAGACAAATTCACTGAATACAATTTAGTTCAGGGCCTTCCCATTGATACTAGCACATTCTGTTGGGTACTTTAAAGGTACTTGAATTAAAATAGAAGTGATTAAGCAATGTCAGTGGGTGGGAAAATTCCGAATTTATCAGTATTGCCATTGTGAAGGAAAAAGTCATTTTGTACATAGACCAGAGCAAGCCTGCTCGCATGCTTAATAACAGCCAGCATGCAGGGCCCACAGTCAGCGTAGTCAATTATCCATTGATAATGCTGCCATGGCAACTCCTATTTATGGTTATTGTTTCAAATTGATCAGACAGATAGAATTCTAAATAATGAAAGGATTTGTACTGCGACAGGCCTCTTGTTATGCTCCAGCTATTTACATACATAATAAAGTGTTTGTTCTTTGTGTTTTATTTTGTACATATGGTCTGTCAATACATAGATTGGCAAGAGAACTTCGGTATTTGTAATATTTCAGCTTAGATTGCCACCTAATGATAAAAGAATCAATGGAAAAATTGATCTGCAGTCCTTGCAAAAGGTTTGAAAGATAATGATCTTTGTTCAAACTGGACCGGAAAGGCTTGCCAGGTAATAAGTTTCTTATGTCAAGCTCAGTGGAGCCAATTTTCTTTTGAAAAAAGTATTGTATTTCAACTGAAGCTAGTTATCAAAGCAGACTTTGGCTTTCGCTTGTCATGCATGGACTATTTATAATGATTTCAGCATACTTAGAACGTTTGAGGTTTTAAAGGGAAATCTTTATGGCACACTGGTGCATGTAGTTTTTTGGGTTGATAAAATGGCTCCGGGTAGTTTTACAATGTTGAGGGGCCTAAATAGGCAAAGCTAATATCAGCTGAGAGCTTAACACAAACAATTTCCCAGGAATATTCAACAAACGTAGCAATGGGTTACAAATATTTAGGCCAGTTTCAAACTGTAAATTCGGTATTGACATGCAAATCACTTGTAGACAGACCTACACACTCCAGGCTCAAACGCACTTTAGCACTAAGCCTGTAAATACCGTATTTCACGTCTTTTTCTTCAAAGCAGGGTGAACCAGGGAGCATTCCTTGTTCGATCCCATTCGCAAGTTAAAGTATTTACTATTACGATGGAAAAGTATTGACAGAGATAGTAGTGTGTATTTATTGAAAAGATCAATGGAACTAGACCTGTGGTATTTTGCTCCTTTAAACCATGTTCGAGTTTTTGAAACAAGTAAAGTAATTAGAGGGAATACTCGTTCTATATTCATGGGAACTTTGGTACTGGTACATGTTGTCCTGTAAGTATGCCCAATCAAGTAATTTTGCCAGTTGTTAGTTAAGATAATTAGAGACCAAACTTATCACATAGTTGGGACGGGCATGGCATGTGTCAACTGGGTAAGCAGTTGGTATATACTGAGTGTAACTACAACAATTTCAAGTTCAGATGCAACTGCTGCAAAGTTCCTGCTCTACAATTATATGATAGTGCACATCTTGCAGAAGCTACATGTCTGTTAGTTTGTGACACTTTGGGAATATAGCTGAATATAGTTAGTTGGATGATATATTATTGACCTACGGGGTCTGGCATAAAACTGTTTGTCTCTGGAGCATTATGCATTGACCTTTGCGTGTCAAATGCAGTGGTCATTTTGAAATACCCTCCAGAGGTTCCTTTGGCATGGCAACCGAGAGCTTTAAAGGATTTTAAGCCATGCATTACTTACCTAAACTTCTCAGAGGAAAACAAATTGGCAGATTGTATACAGGTACATATTTGTGGATGTACTCAATTGTAACGATAAAATTCCTTGGATAACGAACGAAAGGCTGATTTTCAAGGTAGAGTAGGTTGAGAACTGTAGGATTTCATTAGTTTTTGATTAGTATCTCCTGTTATAAATAAAGACACATAGAAAGCATCAGATAATTTACAGAGCAAGCGGAATTCTGTACTTCCATATAACAGCTTATATGTTGTTCTCGATAGCCTATCGCAGGCCTAGCTCGTGTTAAGCTCATTGAGAAAGATGGAACTTGCTGAGGCGCCAATGGATAAAATTTAAATCCTGATGTGATGGTACTGATTACTTGGCTTGCTGATAACTCGAGCACCCAACCTCCTCTTGATTATATAATATGTCAAACCACATAATGTCGGCTTCATTGAAAGTGGAAATGAAGGACCGCGTTCGCGAAACAAAATCTATTTAATTAAGAATGGAACATGGTTTGTCCAGAAACCGTTCATCAGGGTCTACCGTTTGTGGTTTCCCCATATTCAACCCCGAATCACAATCTGGAATAGAAAAAATAGTCAAGGGACATTTAAAATGAAGATTTTGTGATCTTACGGTTTGTTTCTAAACTAGAAAGAAAGATCGATTGTTTTTAGTTGATCTCGTTTCGTTGCTTCTGAATGGATTAGGGTTGATTCTAAAAGTTCGTTTAGTGTTACCTTAGCTTCAGTATACTTCAGGATTGAATTTCAAAAACCCAACATGAAGGCTTTTTGAACATAACGTAATAGCTTACTGTGTTAAAAAGTGCCTCCTCCCTACGTAAAACAGAACGTACCACCTTAAAAGAAGCACACTAGAGATAAAATATGCGTCTAGGTGTGCAGTTTATTTGTATGATCAATAGACACAAAGTAGAAAAAGTATCATTATGTTTTACTTAACAGTATGTGAGATCCGCTTCGTGGTTGGCACAGAATTTTTTTGAAGGAATTCTGCACTTAAAGAAAGAAGTAAAGTACATAAATTGTTTGGCTCATAATTCATGCAGTGCACAGAAAAAGTGGGGTTTTAGGTTGCTTTTACAGCATTAAGGTGCTTGTATCCATGTAGACCTGAGTTGTCTGGCATTTGATAGTTATTTCAACAATTGACGTGATAACTGTTTGGCTGGGTGAGTCCTTTTGCTACTCGTGTCCACTGCAGTTGTGGGCCCCGGATTTCCATATTTTACATTGTTTTCTGGTGTGTACAGGCACACACTTTTAAACTGAAGGAATCTAATACCTGTCTACTGTACACACTGAATAGCATAACATGTTAAATGGGGCAAACATCCAAGTCAAAATATGCATGACATATTCAAATGTATGTAAGCATTCAGTTAGGCTACATTCAGTCAGGTTTAAAAGGGGTCGCCAGGTCCGCTTCACTTTTAAATTACTTTTCACGTTTGAATGGTGCAAGCCATTTTACAGACGTTCATCACGCCACGGATGTAATTTTGAAAACGAAATCCCCAAGCTGTTGCCAATTTAGTCTAAGTTACACTATATTCTTTGTCTGCTTCAAGAGTACAAATGGCAAAAAGTAGATATATAATTATTGTAAGGGGCATATTTCCTGTCCTTTTTCACAAGTACAGAAAACTTTTTCCAGATTCAGTAACAAAACTTGCCGGAAAAGCATCCCCGCTTACTTTGCGAATAAGCGATGTTTGTCGATTGCTTTTTCAACACATTTTACAAGGGGCCGGCTTTGGCCTGAGTATACATGGTGCCCAAATATTTGACAGGCATTTTTCCTCCCCCTTGTCAGATCTGGGTTGATAAAAAGGGCAGGAAACTGGTTGTCAGTTGATGGATTTACTCTGGGTTGTTTTATCTATCTATTCATTATGTATGCAAACTCAATTTTCCTTTGTATGTTGGCTAGAATATGAAATGGTCTGCGGACGTATCCTTATGTAATGCCAGTGGGATCAAATTGTGACTGGATGTGAAACTGTGAATCGTACCCATTACAGAAAATTTTACAACAGTTTTCACAAATGTGCAGGCAAATACAGTAATCGTCCAGGACAGTGATAAATGACTATAAAAAGACTAGACAAGACAACTTTGAAAGGAGGAAAGAAGTTCGTAGATGGCTTTAAGTTCGAAAAGCTCAATGGGTTTCTTAGAATAAAGGAAAACTGAACGAATTGACACCGTCTCTAAACCCACTAAGCTTTCTAACTCTTTTGAAGAGGTACTTCGTGTCGCGGATTAGAAAAGTACAACGCTATCAACTCTCTCAGAAAATTCACGAATGTGAAACTCGCAACAAAAGTTTTTATTTAAAAAATTTAAAAGTTATTGTGGATTACCTAGGCCAGCTAGCAAGGGACTTCAAAGGAATGGCGTGCCTAAAATTCTTTGAGTTATATTTTGTAAATGTAAACACTAGTTTGTATCCATTTGAAACTTTATTGAAAGATCTCTTTACACAAAGGATGGACCACCCACCAACTCCTGATAGTCAATCTAACTTTCATACGAAGTATGGGATACGTAAAAGGATCTTACGAAGTCTTTGTAATAGAAGTATCTTGTTGACATACATGTCGCCAAATAGAGGGTCTAATTGAAAACACTTCTGCTTTTCCTACTAAATCTTTTTATTGATCACAAGTCAATATTTGACATATGAGAGCATACCTGACTGAATTTTACTTTGTACTGTTGGACTAAAGATACATAAAGAAATGTTTACCAAATACACACACAGTTTATCACGTATTAATTTTTGTGGCAAAGGTTATTGGCGTCAGTGTAGACTCTAGATAGGATATAGCCGGCTAATACTTTTATGTTGTAGTTTATTAAATTGGATGTCGGAAATAATTTGAATATAAATGCCAAAGGGTCGCGGCATTAACTTGAAAGTCCACGTAGGAGACAAAAATGGGATTTTCTTTGTCGTGAAATAGTCCAAACAAGGTGGGCCTGCCGAATAAAAAAATTCAAAAGACAACTGTGTACATATGATAAAATGCTAAGATGTTTCCCACTTTCTTTGTAAATTTACCAGGTAGTTGTGTTCTGCAGAAATGGAGGTTTTGATAGATCCAACCTGAATCTCTTTCGTCTCCTTGAAAGATCAACTATTTTTTCTGTACAATGATTATGTGTCTAAAACTTTCAATTTTCCAAGAATACTTGGATCAATACGTGAATTGAAATAAAATCCTGCGAGTGAGAAAAGAGTACATTGGAACTGTACTAATTACGATAGTACATTAGCCTGACAGGATCATCCATCGAGGGGTTCAAATGTCGATTGCCGTGCACATGGCTCCTGTGTTTACAAGCATGAACCAGGCTTTGGGTATGTAAATATACAGGTCCTCGCTGAACTATTAATAGCCCAGTGTCTCCGGTGAACTGTCAATCAAACCCAGTTTTTCACATTGACTGGCGGCTGGTGGGTGGTCTATATTTAGAACACAAGCTGTCCAATTTTAATCATGGTAAATGATTTAGTTTTGGTTGTCTTTCGTGGAATTTGTATAATAAGTTCGGTCTGGCTTGTATGTACTGTAGGCCTTGATTGGGAATTTGTAATGTTACAATACAAATCATCTTCACCGATTCACAGAAGCTGTTATCAATGACAAAATATAATGACATGGAATGATGAATTCATTCACCTCCTAAACACGTACAGAAGTTGTCATAAATTTTAAAAATTCAGGAACGGCTTATTAAGGAAGGGACAAAAAGGTCATTTGGTGTGTACTCAAATATTCCCAACGGCTCAGCCAGAAAGCGATGAATTCTGAATTATATATTGTCATTCAGCACAAAAGAAAATGCACCCGAGGCCTGTATTACCGTTGGCAAATGCGAAGTTTTGGTTGTTCACCTCGCCTTTGCCTTTGGGATTTTTACTCAAGGGCTTTGGCTGCAAGATGATTGCGTGCAATTTGTGCACAAAGCAAAATACAGGCAGATAAGCAAATCTCGGAATTAGTGTTTTGTACATTACGAATATATTGGTGCGGCAAGTACATTTTATTGACTACACACTCAGTCGGGTGCGATACTCATTGAGTGCAAATATGATTACTTTGAAAAAAGGGAGAATAAAAACTGACTACAGGTTTGACTAGAGCACAAAGGCATTTTGTTCTTGGTGGAAAAAAGAGAAAGAACAACGAACGCACCTGAATCTGGCACGAGTTTCATACTTGGCAATTGTGTTGTAAACGAGTATTGCAGAATAAAGTGACCATTTTGTGTTGTCATCGGCCACATCCATTCTCTTTCAAAATTATAATTCCATGCACTGGATCTATGACACTAGACCAACTCCCAGAAGTCCGCCACTGATAACATCATATTCACAGTGTGCATGGCTGTATTTCTCTGTAACCGTAGGTACTTTCAGATGCTTGCCAATACCTAAAGGCGACTTTTGCAGCCGTACCTTCGGGACTCGTTATCCAGATTTTGCAAACAAGTAGTATATATTTCATATTCACTGAAACATTTGCCTTGAAGGAAGTTGGCTCCGGGATCGTCAAGACATGGCAGATAAGGATGTTGTGTTGGACATTTTTCTTTGTCAATTAGGACGGGTTTCGACTACAAACAGCTGTTCAATTCTAAATCATTACACTAAGTATACTGATACTATTGTTGTGTATGGGTGCAACTATTAGTTGATCTAAATCATTGATAAACCAAAAAGTTTAAAAACAAATTTGATTTGAGAATATCATACAAACGGAAACTTAGAAAGTAAGCCCGTCCTGTATTCGATCTTGACCTCAACTGCCTTGTCCTTGATAACGCGCTCGTAAATTTTAGTTTCAAACCAATCAAAATAATGTGTTTTCATCCGGATTGAATTCGGATGATAAATTGATCACTTCACAGAAAGGATCTTCTATTCCGGATAAACATCTGATAAAACTAGATTTAACACACTGAACGAGAATAGAGGTGTAGAAGTACCAAAAAGCGACCAAAAAAAGTAACCCAGTTTAAGTGATCAATGTGTGTAATAGATAACCTGGATTTTGTGTTTCCTGTAAAACATTACCGACACCTAAGACATGAAGATGTTTTGTTATTCAGTCGGTGCTTCGAGGAGACAGGCTCCTGGGGGAATATTTTGTAGCTGCAGTGGTGGCAAGTTTTTATGCGCGCAATTGAGAGATTGGTATTGTGTAACACTTTGAATAAGGTACAGAATCTTAGTGAAGATATATCATACCATTTTTCCAATATGTATTTCACAGTACGGTAATTTAAAGCTTGTGAACAAAAGCAAAAGAAAATTACCAAGTCGATTTCAAAGAAACGTCAAATCTAGGATCACTTGACCCACCAAAAATTCATGATAAGCAACAAAAAATGCTGTGAACATAAAAACAAATATCTGAAAGTTTTCCTGTTGTCCCTTTGGAGTTATGTTTGGGATATTTAGCAGTGGTGAATATTAAAAATATTACGAGCGGTGAAAGTGCTACGACATGATGTAAATGTGTAAATCCGACTGGACGATTGGGAGTATTAGCGCCAGAGTTTGGCAGAGACATTGCTTTTGCAGCTGTCAATCAGCTGTGTGAAATGCGAGCAATTTGACGAAATATGTACAACAGCAAGTAGTTTTATGAATCTGTTTTGCTAAGTTAAATACCGATAGAAGTGGGTTGCATGACCTACGATATAACTCCGCATGACTGTAAAATCGAGCTGCCAGTGTTATGTTTGCCAAGATAAAAAGTACATGCTTGGTGAAATTAATAAATGTTATCCACGTAATGGTTATTTTTGTAAGCATGTGCACCGAAGGGGAGTATTTTAGAAAAATGCGGTTCTATTACTTGGATTAGCTGGACGTCCGGACCTCGTTAGAGTGACGTTACCTGTTTTTTACGGTCAAGCATTTTCAAACTGGGAAGCATTGACAACGTTTTCAATAAACGCTGTGATCAATGCCACTTACAATTTTAGTTGTTCATAAAGTAGTCAGATCAGTAAACGGACTAACTCACCACTTTTTTGCAACATCCGTTTCCAAAACAGTTTTTGTTGCCTGAACGAATTTAGTACATGTAGTATGAGTACTTAAAAAATATTATGATACACGTAAATCGGCCTTAAATGTGTGAGCATATAAAAAGTGAGTAACATCTGGAAACCCCCAGCAGGTAGTGCTTGTCTGGGATGTATCCACCATGGATTCAGTGTGCTGTAGGTAAAAGAAAAATTTGAGTCTTCAGCTGATTAGATAGGGAAGGCAGAACGACTACGACTAGTCGACTAGTCGCTGTTTTTCCTGACTAGTCAACTACAATTCTGGTAGTTGACTAGTCGGTATAAAAAAGTTATCACTGAAAAAAAGATTTCTAGGAAAAACTATTTAAAGTATGGGCAAAGAAAATGAAATTGGAACAAATTCAACTCTGATGAGTAAACATGTTGTTAAGCTCCCTGGTAGCTGTGGTGCTGAGTTAGCTACCAGGGATGTCATTAAGATTCAAAAATTGGTGGCCCATCTGGGCCAGTGACTGACAACTTCAGGTAGCCCAAATCAAATAATTCAGGTGGCCATGGGCCAATGGTCCAATGCCAATGGCATGCCTGTGTTAGCCTAAGCTGTATTCCAAAATACTGATAACTTGAATGAAAATGTCCTTGTGGAAGTATTCCGAATAAATCACAAGTTATATTCAAATGGAACTCATGACTTGTTGTCATGGCAGAAAATATCAAAATTTAGTATTTTTTTAAGAAAATATTCAATTTATATATCTATGTTTTGGTGTATTCTTATACAATCAACAATTTTTGTTTTGGTGTATTCTGACACAATCAACAACTCTGGAAGAAATTTTACTTTTGAATCAGCAATTTTGAAAATATAGTGACAAAACTGTAAAAAAGCAATTTTAGGTCATGAGATATTGGTTATTTCACTATATTTTCTAAAATATGGGAATTTACATACTCAATTTCTTTCTGAATTTTTATTGTGTTATCATCCACTGAAATATAGACATCAGTTCCATTTGAATATAACCTGTGTAAATGGTATGTGGCCCATGGTTCACATATTTGTATTTTACGTCAGATTCCCAATTAGTTGACTAATAGTCGACTAATACTGTCAACTAGTCGACGAATGAAATTTGGTAGTCGTGCCTTCCCCAACCACGCTTGCAGTGATCTTCTATTTTCCATTTCAAAAAATCAAGTTGCGATACTTTTTTGTGAATTTAAACAGGAATTCAAATTTGGCTTTGATCCACTGCGCAGTACTGGCCAGAATCAATGACATGCGGAAAGCAAGTGTTCCTAGCAAAGCAACGTATCCATGTTACCATGATTGAACGTTCAAAGTAGTTTGCAATTGAGCAGGCAACACAATTTGCCACCTTCAAGACAACATCTGGTGGAAATGTTAAAGGATTTGCTCTTCTGCAAAGTTTTACCAGATAGTTCTGACATTGAACCTAATCTGCTGGTAGGAAAAAGAAAGGCTGATACTGTTACAGTTCCAATTTATTCCTTTTTCTAAGGCAAACTGACTTCAACAATTTTGTCTGTTTGATCATTGTATATCTTCTCCTAAAGAAAATATGTTGTGTGGAATTGTGTTCTTGTTTCCATAAAACGGAAAACATTCTCACAAATTGAGTAGCCTACTTTACAGCATTTATATAATTAAACGTTCTCCTTTTATTACTCGTAATTTCAAAAGTATTGTCGTTATCAAAACGCTACAGAATCTTCCACATGATATATTTCGACAGTTCAATGCAGTACCAGACAAAACTTTGTTAAAGATGCTTCGCCTTTTTTCGACAAGTGAGTCCGTTCTTTTGTGTTTAGGAAGTTATTTCTACGTAAACTTTCTATAGATTATACACTCCATTCAAGTGATGTAGTGTATTTAATGATGCCACCAACAACTGAAAGGTGTATTAAATGACAACGTCCAGGTAAGGGATGATAAATCAACTAGAGAAAGAGATTACATCTTCAAAAGGTCTTCGTATCTTTGTAGATTAATTTGCTGGATTCATGGCTCAGTTAATTCTCAAAGAGTGGAATCTACAACCGTGGCCCTGATAATGCATGGAACTTACATTCAGTGAAGATTTGTGTTGGTGGAAAATACTCGGTCATCCCACAAAGCAGAAGTCGGTAACTAACTGGAATTATCGGTAGTTACTCTTTCTAATTGATTTTTGTCCAGAATCATAAAAGTCTAGCCATTGATTGATATCACTGAGTCGAGACTCTTTTGGTTACATTGTTGTTTATTTACTATGAAGTAGTAGTATAGTAGTATGTTTTAGCTAACAATAATCGGCACTTAAATTTTGAAATTGCAAAAAATGGTTACTTATTTCTTATTGAGACCATTCCACAGACCATTGACTCGACTCGTATAGTGTGTGCACCAAGCAGAAAGTGTGAATCATATTTGGCCTATATTTTCAAGCATGATGACATTGTTAATATCGATGCTTTAATTAAAGAATGTGTACATCTTACAGAACTCCAAACGCATGAGATCCATTCTCACAACATAATGTTTGCCTTAATTATTGATAAACACCACAGACTGCCAAACAACAATGGGTCTTGAGCTGCCTCCCATCGATTATGTCTGGCCTTCTAACCTTGTATGACATGTAAGATCACTCATTACATTCTAGAGACCGTTGCCAGAATAGGCAAATTGTTTCACCTGTCTGTTGCTACTATTGTCTACAGCTATCGTGATATTACAGTGGGCTGTCCATGGAGCATTAAATTTGCTCACGAGTCCATGCTAATGTAATTCACCATCCATCCCTCAGCTCTGGGGCCTGGTATCATTTTCCAAAATTTGCCATGATTTGCGTCTGATGAGATTCCCTCATAACCAATATTGACAAATCAGATGAGTCTGTCATGACTCAATTCATGAGGACCTCTGAATAAGCCTTGCTATCATCATGTGAGGCAAATATTCTCAAAGGGTCGTAAAAGGAAACCCATTTATTGATTGTTGATAATTAAACACTGGGTTCCTCCAACGTAAGTCCCAGGTTCAAAGGTCAGTGACACATGCCACTAAACTCCATTTTCTCAAGGTTTTAGGAACCTTTGCATTGAGAAATCCTTCAGGCAAGGGTTTTGTTCCATCAGCAATTAATATCTTTTAGCTTGTTAAGATACTCCGCCCATAAACATGGATTCCCGTTGGAATAATGGGATCTCACATTTGTTTAGCAGTTAACTCCTTATGTCCTGCAAAATAAAAAAAAATTTTCTCAACTGATACTTCATACTAACACCTGCAATGGTGCTTCTTGTGAAGAATAGAAAAGTCAATTTTATGAATCATCGCCAGAATTCTGCATCACAATTTCCTACTATTGATCGTTCAAACCAGTGACGAGATCATTCAATTACTGAATAAAAGTATTCATTCCTGTGGCCACTTATTACCGACCGCGTACGTGGTACGGAGGGAGGTTATGTTTTCACAGGTGTCTTTCTGTTAAAAGGGGGGGGGGGTACTCCGTCCCAGCGGGAGGGGGGGGGATTCATTCCCAGCCAGGGGGGGCACTCAGTTC
>JBCAUG010239580.1:0-34135 GCA_038406175.1 Haplosyllis leylae
TCAGGCCATAGGTGTAGCCTAGGGTGTTCTAGATACCTTGGTTTGGATTTTTGAATATGTCACCGATTGGCCATTTGGTGGGCCAATAAGTGCCGACTTTTGGACATTTTTTGACATATCAAAAAAGTGCTGAATTTCTAGAGTGATGGGTATTCAGAATTTGGACCCAAAAATTTGCATGAAGGTGTCACTCTATCTAACTCAGTTTCGGCAAAATTGAGGAATTCTTTTCCTTGGTCCATCTCCGAGCTGTGGCTGCTCAAGCAAGTGGCCATTTTTGGGCCAAAACATAAATCATCTGTTTATGGCATGAAGGGTTGATGGTAGGGGTCTAGTGCCATTGATGATTTGTAGGGGACCTTTTTAGCTGCCAAATGGTACCTTTTGAGAATTTTTGCAATTAACAGTTTTCTCATAAATTGACATTTTGTGAATATTTTTTGACTGGCCACTGCTTGTCTCGTATGTGGGTTGGGAGGTCAAAATTGATATGAGTGATAAATCTAATGTTTCTCTAAGGGTATGTAATATCAAAATTAGAAAATCTGTACTGGGTGAAAACGGGGAATTTTTCTAGTTATGGCCTGTAGCATCAAGTGATTTGAATTAATTTTTATAAAATGGTGAAAATAGATGAAGAAGAATCCCCAGACCCAAAAGTAAGTGATTTTTAGTGATTCGGTGAAGTTTTCAAAATTATTATGTTTAACATGTTTGTCACTGTTCGCTCATTTCTAAAGGTAATTCTTGTTCGATTTTGATGTTTGAGTACTCATTTTGAAGCTTAGGACCTGTTCTACAAGAACATAAAGTAAAATTGCCACTGGGGGGGCCTATAAGGCACCTAAATGTGGCAAAAATGTGTCCAAAAATCGCCAAAATTAGCAATTTTCAGACATGTTTTTGCCAATTTGAAGTGGTTTAATGTGTCATCAACAGCAATGTTTACGTCTCTGTACTGTCTCTGTTAAGCTCATTTTGTTGCCAAGGACACACCCAGCAATAAAATTTTGGTGCTGAGAGCTTTCACAGTACAAAGTAACTTCATGTCGAGAGCTTTCTCTGTACAAAGCAACTTCGCACCTAGAGCATTCTTGCCTAGAAAGCTCTCAGTACGAAGTTGCTTCATACCAAGAAAGTTCGTTGCACCAAAATTTTATTACCAAGAACTTTCTCAATAACAAAATTTTGTAGCAAGTATCCAGGCAACATCTGCATAATTTATTATTATTTATTATAAATTCTTGTTATCAAGAAAGCTCTTGGTAACAAAATTGTATTGTGCTGAGAGCTTTCTCAGTACAAAGTAAATTCTTGTTACTGAGAAAGCCCTCAGTGACAAAATTTTATTGTGCTGGGAGCTTTCTCAGTATGAAGCAACTTCATGCCTAGAGCTTTCTTGGTATGAAGTAAATGTACATTCTTGCCTAGAAAGCTCTCAGCACCAAGTTGCTTCATACTGAGAAAGCTCTAGGCATGAAGTAGCTTCATATCGAGAAAGCTCTTGGCACCAAAAATTTATTGCTGAGTGTGTCCTTGGCAACAATATTAGGCAATATTATTTTTTTGAGATATTGGTTAATTATTTATGCTTCCAAATATATTTTCCCATAAACCACCATTGTAGAATCCAGTCAGAATTGATTGGCACTATCAAAAACAGTCAGAAATGGATGATCTTTCGCCAGTGTGGTAAAGATCAAATACGACAAATCAAAAAAGTTCTTAATCACAGATTCCTGTACTTACGGAGACTACAAAGGCAAGTTCCGATACCACGGTAACTGGAGGTGTTCGACATTGATCAGCTACAAACCATGGCTGTGTTATAACAACGACGAAGGTCAACAATGCTGCGAAACCTGTGATTCCATTAAAGACAGCAGTAATACAGGTAACAAAGTACACACTTTGGAAGGACTTCTCAAAACCAAAGAGATTTATTTAATAGTTTAAAAACATAAGAAACTAGTACTCATAAATGCATCCATTGTAATTCATTATGAATCAAGCACATATATATATATGGTAACCATGCACAAATGAGCCCATCGATTTTTCTCATTTGCAGACTGCCTTTATGGAGACCAGAAGGAGTGGTGCGCCGAAACGATAGCTAGAGATTGTTACGATGAAAGAACAAGAACAGAATGCTGTAAAAAGTGTGCCAGTGTTGCTGCCAATAACCCGCCAAGTAAGACACGTATTGATTTCTATATGTCTCAAAGCTGAGAGTTTGACTTATGATCCAAGTATTTTGAGATGCACCAGCACATGAACCAATGCAAAGATTTCGGAGAAGAGTTTCCATTGAGATCAACGCGAAGAGTCCACAGTTCGGTCGTTCACAAAAACACATGAATGGGATGTCACGTTCATCTTTGTCCGAGTCACTCTTGGAAACTTTTGCTCTTTAATATTTGGTCAATCCGATTGGCTGAAAGCATTCAGAGAAATAACATGTAATATAACCAGAATCTGTTAACAACCACTCCAATTCAATTTCATCCTGCAGATGCGGACTTTATTGTTAAATAATTTCAAGAAATAGGAATTGACAAAATGTATTTCCTAGTGAATACTTTCTTAAATATGTTTCCAGTCAAACAAAAATATTTGGTTACAATACAAAACCAATAAAATTCCTTAAGAAGTCAGGAAATTTACAAACTGGTTGAATAACAATGTAGTTTGTCCTGAAATTATAAATGATATTCCAATTTTTTTGT
This sequence comes from Haplosyllis leylae, assembly GCA_038406175.1. NCBI lineage: Eukaryota > Metazoa > Annelida > Polychaeta > Phyllodocida > Syllidae > Haplosyllis > Haplosyllis leylae. The sequence goes on from JBCAUG010239580.1 coordinate 2,730, forward strand.
GTTGGGATAAAATATCTCTATTTTCAATTCCATCATTTCCAAACACTTTTTAAAAAAAAATTACAAAAAGAGAAAAAAAAATCACATTGTAATATATAGTCACTAACAAAGTCTGTATCCCAAGGGTGAATTTATATCAGGAGTAAAATCGATCAACTTAGGTCTACAATTATATCTTGAAACTGTTTTGCCTTTTCAATCATAGATCTATTGATTCTTGTATAAACCTTGAACTCATCTTTGGAGTAGATCAATTCCATATCCTAAATCAACGTTTTTGACAATTTCATTCTCTTCCTTTGAATGTTATTTGCTTCATTGAGTAATATTTCTGCCAATAGATTTGCTCACTTATAGTATGGATCAGATGCAAAAGTGTTATGATGGTTGTTATCAGCAATCGTACCAAAGAAACAGAATGAATTGTCTGTTAAAAAGGTCAGGACGTTTTCATTTACTCTATTTCGTTTTATCAGACTGCAGGTACGGTGACCTGGCTACTTGGTGTGCAACAATGCAGAGGAGTCAGTGTTACAATAACCAGGATACATGCTGCTCGAGTTGTGAAAAACTGAAGGACAAGAATAAGTCTGGTAAGTCAATGGGGTTTCCCTTTAATCGTAGGTTAGGTCATTTAACAAATCTGTTAAATTAGTTAAATGCAATTCAAACTGGTGGTAGTCAATAATGATAATCAATCCAAATGGGCAATGGAAAATTCACTGTGGCTAGTTTTTTAGCATTTGTTACCAGTCATAGTGAATTTACCATTGCCCATTTAGATTGATTACCATTATTGATTACCACCACTTTGAATTGCATTAAACTAATTTGGCAAATTTGTCAAATGACCTAACCTATGATGGGAAAACTCAAATGACCATGACAATCAAATTTGTATCTAATACGCCATCCAGTGATCTATGCAGAATCATCACTGTTACAATCAACCCATATTTGCCCCTTTTTATGTCACCATCTCTGTCCATGTACTTCTGTACATTTCTTATGTACCGATATCCTTTGCGTGTTCCCTGTAATCCTCACTCCCTGCCCTCATTATTTCAGTTTTTACTTATCTGACTTGGTCCTCTATTTCCCTGGCCTCGTCCACTGTACCCCCTGCCAATGTCTCCACCCGTATTCACATCCTAATTTGTACGTATTTGAGTAAATTGAATTTTTAGAAACTGACTAATATACGTTGCAGGTCTTCTCCGTTTGCCATTTCAAGAAATTGTCCACATGTATTTTCTGAACCACCAGAGAAAATTCAATAGAGTTTCCTTCAAATAAAAATTTAAATTGCTAGAAATAGAATATTTCTTTAAATGCAGTAACTGTTTCCACACAAGCAAAACAATCTACGTAAAAAAAACAATTTCTTATTGTCATTTCAAAATAAAAAATTTTTAGAATGTCAGTGGGGTGATAAAGCTACTTGGTGTTCAACCATTCGGCCGAGTCAGTGCTACAGCATTGCATCAACGTGCTGTGAAACATGCAACCGTTATCAAACGAGACCTCAAGGTAAATTTTACAATCCAATTCACACAAACTTATTCAATTCACAAGATCAGCAGAGGAGATTCTTTACATATTTCTCCCTACTAACTTTGTATAGAGTTAATATCCTGCAGTGAAATCGAAGTATGCTTATATTTTTATTCAATCTTCAAAACATTGGTTCTGATGAGGCAAAAATATGTTAATCTTCAGATCGAGGCTGTGAGTATGGAAACAAGGGGGAAAGTTGCCAAAACAGGGATTGTACGGATCCGTATTGGAAGGATAGGTGCTGCCAGACCTGTAGTTTGTACAGACATTGAAGCTTTCTAAGTTCCTCCTAACCAACTTACTCAACCATTTGCAATGGAGGCGAATATCTTACACGAATATCTCTACACAGGGAATTGACCCAGTTAGGATCGAACCCTGGACCATCACTCTAATGCTCTACTGACTGTGCTAGCCCGGTATGTATTGGCTAGAGGATTTCTGAAGTGAGCTTTGTTTCACGTACCACTTCACATTTTGAACTTTCTAGATATCCATTTCTAGATATAAAGGCCATGAAGATTCAGGCTGGCAACTGAATGTTGACTTAGCTGAGTTAGTAGATCATTGGCATGGTGATCCAGAAGTCATGGGTTCAACCCCAACAAGGGGCATCGTGAAAACCTAGATTGTCAAATGACTAAAGAGCATAATTACATAGACCAATAGATTTTATTATGCGGTTCATTACATATCTTTTAAAAGTATAAGAGTAACTTGGTGTTAGTTCATCTTCCATTATGGTCTTCTCTTTTTGTCTTTTAACATTTCATGGATTAAATTATTGTTGGACCTATATTGATTTTATCTTACTTATAACAATTTTTATCATTGAACTTGTTTTTAATATGGGAAAAAACAGTAGAACTAAAACAAACTTACTCTTCCATGTTTTAAAGTCCGATGCTGTTGCTTTTCATTCGTTTGAATTCATTTTAAATTTTTAAATAGCTGAATAGGAAGGTCTAGTAATCGTTATTTTTATTGTTGTAATTGTTGTCATTATTATTATTACTATCTAAAGAAAACTCAAAAAAAACAGTGGTATCTCTGTTGACTAATCAAACTGGGAATGTGGTTCTTTCATTATAATCATGATAAATGCTACGGGATACGTTTTATTGCATATTTTATCCCGTTATATTTAAACGTTTAATTGTGGACTGAGGATGATACGATATAATATGATAATATTCAAGTAACAAACTGCTGCAGATTGATCGTTGGGTCTTTGTTGACATGCGTCTTGTCCCTGAATGACATTTTCCAACCAAAGAGTTTCTGCGACAAATCATAAGAATTTACTGAATGACGAATCACACTGCAATTATCTTCATTATCAAATCGCATTAGAAATGAAATTCCTATAAGATTAATAAGCAAACAAAGCATTACCGGAAGTTGTTGAGGCCATTTGGAACTTCCACAGATATAACTAACAGTTATCACTAATTATGTCTCGGAAATTACCGAATGGACTTCGTTGTCCCAAGCATTTTTGTAATCGACTTTTTCACAAACACACAAAGTTGGCAATGTTAGCATTATTGCCAACTTTGTGTTGCCATATAGTTGCAGTATTCTTCGCTACTTACATGATCTGATGTTAGTAAATGTGGAATTAGAAATTAAAGGGCATATGAGGATTACATTTTCAGGGTAATCGCTACATTGGACTAGCTGATTTTTAATGGCAGAGCTAAAACAAAGCTGGCAATGTTGGCATTCTTGTATTGCGAAGAGATTGTGAAAAACTCTAATAGATAATTGACTTGTCGGTGCGGATGATTGGCTGGCCGAATTAGCGATCACTGCTTGTTGCATGTCATCAAGGACCCTCGAATTTATTACTGATACATGCGTGTTTTTTCCATTTTAAATTAGATTGCATAAATTAGATGAATAAGGTAAATTCAACGAGAGCCAGTCAAACATGACTGAAAGTTTCACTGTATTTCTGATTCACAGTTGTCTGTTTGGTGTAATAATTATGCCTCCTGACTGATGATCAGGAGTTAGGGGGTTCAAATCGCACAGAAGTCTTTTTGATTTTGGATACTTTTGTCATTTAATTAGTTGAAGTAGATGAATTTACTGATTCAAAATAGGAAAAACTCAATTGTCTTCTTTACTATTTTGCGATGTTTCACGTACATTTTATTTATTTTATTTTCACTGCCCTGCCTATTGGTGTATAAGTCTTACTCATTAAACTATCGCTTAAACCATATGATGTGTTTGATTTTGTTTTAAAAAGACTGACAAGTATGAACCAATGGCTCTTACCAGAAAAAGTCACCCGACCTCTTTAAAAGTAAAAATTGCACAGATATTAAAGTATTCCCTTGGTCACATTGGAAAAAAAGTTTTCCAACGTCTCCTTTTCTTGATTACAATGCAAACACAGAAATCGATCTGTTCGAAACTTTGTAGATCTAGTAAAAGTGTTTTAATTATCTATACTAAGAACCTACTGCTCGAGTTTGTAAATTGCGAGAATTTTAAATACCCTGAAGGAAGAATTTCAAATTTTTACTAGTTCGTAAATAGTTTTGCAATGGTGGACTTATAGAATTTTTTTAGTCCAGTCAGAATTTTGTTAAAAACATTCTCTCAGACAACCATTGCAAAACTATGTACGAACAAGTCAGAATTGGATACTCTTCCGGCAGGGTGTCAAAGAGTTCACCGTATTCAAGGTGTTAAATAGATTATTTCGAAACAAAATTCCTCTACTCATTGAAAGGAGAGAGAACTGAAAAACAGTCAACAATGAAATTCTTTATAATTTTTATAAAGAAACAAGATCAATGTACAACTTCGATGAATAACGTTTTGTAAATCCAATCAGTTGACCCACAATAACCAATACTCATCACTCCAGATTTTCAATGATCAAAAAGGCACAAGAATGATCGTTCACGCTGACGGCTACCAAAAATTTTAACGTCGGCAGAAAACCTATTACTTGTATTGTCTGTTTGTACAACAATAATAATAGTTAAAATCAGAGACAAGGCTGTAGGATCTTGCAAAATCAAGTTGATGTCTCATCAGTCGAACAGCTGTCAGGTTTACGATTTCCTAGTACTTCTTGGAACGCAACCAAAATGTCTACCGCATCGCACCCAAAATTCTCAGTTAATTTGGCATTTTGCAAAAAGTTATTTAATTCTGCAAATGTGTGAGCTTTCATAAAAACCGGAGATGGTGGTGAAATGAAATAAATACTTCGGAGTGTCGCCTAAAAGACTTAATGACCCTTCCTGGAAAACATGAAGTGCTATGCCATGTAGTGCACCTGAGAATAATTGCAATCGCTTTTTTTTTCATTTAGTTCCGTAACAATTTTTCAGACACATCAAAATTTGACTTCAAATTTCTGGAATTCAACCAAAATAGCTGACTAAACCTAAAAAGGTTTTCTACAAGTGTTTTTGTTTGGACGCTTTTTGCCAATTTGTGTCAAGTTCCTGAAGGCACTTACATGTAATCATCATCTTTGCTCACTTCAGCAAAAATGTGTGTGATGGTTTCAGAATGTTGCCGACCAATTGGAGAAACACTTTACACTTTTCGGACGTATTTCCTCTTCAAACTTTCACACAAAGTTCAAAGTATCAATAAATAACTTTTATTATCCAATAATGGGCAGAGCACTTCCGCAAAAATGACCAATAAATGACGAAAAAATGGTTGTTTACCTGTCTGTGATCTAGAGTCGCTCCAGTGATCTCGTGAGACGTTGACGGACTTTCTCAACGTTGCGCCCGAACGGTTTTCAATAGTTTAACAGACCCATGAGGGATTTCCGCACACTAGATTTAGACACAGGTGTTACACTTGCTTCATACGTCATTTTACAATACAGAAATCCTTTTTGAACGCGTAGCCAGGGGTATCCAAACTAAAATTTACATAATTTAATGTTCTTACAAACGCGTTCATAGCAATTTCAAAATTACACATTTCGTCATTTTTACCAATTTGTATTTACATCTAAGGTAAAGATACATTCTCCCAAAGGGAAATTAACAAGATCAAAAGAACCAGAAAATGATATTACTATCTAGCAATTCCTGCTAGTTGTCCATGATCAATCATATAGTTCACAGGCACCAAAACATTTTGTGGCAAAACCAATACTATACAGCCTATTCGTAAATTGCGAGGATCTAATTGGTTGTGTCTCTACAGCATTGTATCTTGTTCTCCTGATTTTATTCAGCCCAAAAAACAGTGCAGGTGTGATCTTGTTTAATTTTAACATTTATGTTTGAGACCATTGTTATATAATAAATTTGACCATGAACTTCTTGCACTAGTTATTGAACCTGTACATAAATTAAACCTATGTTTAACTTATTGTGCTGACTGTAGTCTAGACATGAGCTCGTAGTAGGAGGAGCTCATTGTGATGAAGCTGTAGTCCAACAGCATAAGAAGAAGAGCCCTGCTGGGCTCCTGAGAGATATTACACTTTGACTTCAGTTAAAGCTGTAGTTGGTTTGCTGTGAAGAATAAAGTTACACAAAAGCAAACTAGAAGTAGTTTGACTATTTCTTTATTCAGGATAAATACATAGTTCATAGAAAGCTCAGAATCCGGATATAACACCATGTATTAGCTTTTTCTATGGATTGCAGATGGTGCCTCTGCAGGTTAAACAAATCGGCTGGGTCCAATAAAAGTGCTTTATTCCTGGCACACCTTTTTTGCATGTCCACCTATGGTCATATGAGGAGACCTAATAAAAGATGATGCTCATTTGTTTACAAGTAACCATGCTAACATAACCTCACTTTTTCTAGTAATGTGGATTGAACATTTGCAAAGAAGTTTCGAAATGCATTGTAAAATTTCCATTTTAATCTTTATTTCAGATGAAATGTGTGTGAATATAAAGAAGATGTGATAGAATCATGAAATTAAAGTAGAAATCTAAGTGGTTTTTTTTTCAGTTTGAATTTCAAAACAAAAAATTGCATGTAATGGTCATGTTTGGATAGTTTTGTGCAAAACTAACATGTGGTGTTATTTCCAATTTCACGTGATCCATAATCATGTTGATTGAAAAGAGAAAATATCGCTGTAATTCTTAACGGATAATATCAGACTTAAAGCATATTTTGCATGAAAACTGACTTTTCATTCAACCCGCTTTCTCAGAAATGTAACAAATTTAAAATGGAAAACTTTATTGTAAAATTACACGGTTTTGTTATTAATAACATCATGAAAAGGTGTCATGACAACAGCTGACCACATCTACACGTTCAGGACTGATCATTGAGCTATTTTTTCTCCAAGGTGGAAGAATGCATGACATTAAAAGGAACCAAATGATCTTCAATTATTGGCAACCGCTTCCCCCCCCCCCCCCCACCATGATACCTGGGCCACGCTCCTCGAGATCTGCTCTCATGCTTTCTCCCCTAATTTTGCGGTCTTTTGAGTCTTTCCATTCATAGCTCTTCCTGTCCTACCTTTATGAAGAACACGGACGGGACATATTGCTGATGTGATAGAAGATTTCATGCAACGTTCGTATTACTGCCGCGTGTGTGTAGTGCAGTCAAGGGAGCGTGGCCTGGCGTAACGTCTTTTTGCGCTTGTCATTTTTGTTTCGCTGACTCGCTTTTTCAATAAAAGGCGCTGCACATGAATTGAACTTTCATTCAAACAAAGCACAGCAAAGGAGACGGAGAAGAGAAAAACAAAGAAAAAACAAAAACACAAGAAAAAAACTAGATAAACTGCACGACAGAGGAAGGAAACAATTACATCTAAGTTATTTATTTATTTATTAAAATAAGACTTCAAATTATTTACGCACATAAGATAACAACAACACAATAATGGATCTTCTGAAGAAGTTCGCATTTCTAGTCCTTATTTTTGCAGGTAAGAATTGAGATATGTATTTATCTACATTAAGCTATACTGGACTAATAGAGTTAAAAATCAAGTACATAGTAGTCACAATAAGTTGTCATTTCTGGAAATGTGAAATGTTAACTTCTTTTGAAAAATAAAAGAAACACAAACTTTACTAAGCAAAAAAAAAAGAGAAACTACATGACATCGGTGTGTTTTATTACCAAAGGAGGAAACAAAAGGAAGCCATGAACCATTACGTAATTTCTACTGTTTCTTTGTCACAAGAATTAAGCCAGTGTTCTTGACATATTTGGCAACACTTTCTTGTGTCCTTTGGGGCTAAACTTCCAGGTGGCAAATTGTAGGCTGCATGTTTAGAAAGTACATCTTTGTTGATTTCCCCATCTGAATTTTATTGCCGATTTATCAGGAAATGAAATAAAATTTAAACTGTCATTAAAGTTACAAAAAAAATTCCTGAATTTCCAGCCATAATGTGCCAAAAGGACTCAACATTATTTGTCACTCACTCGCTGAAAACATTCAATACTTTGATGTTGAACTGCATATGATCTCAAAAGTCAAATCTAAAAGTTCAACAAGTGTCTCATCAGTGCATAGTTTGGACTAAACCAAATAATTTTACAGATTTTTGTAGCTTTATGTTAGAGTTTTCAGGAATAAAAAATTGTATGGTTTTTCACTTTTGAAATAATGAATCAAACAGCATCTCGCTGCTTGTGGGGTTTTGGGCAATGTCGTCATTTCTGATTGTGTGTCTCTCTACCAAATTAAATCAGATGGAATTTTGCTTTACAAAAGTTAATTGCGCTGTAAAGCCTATGATGGTGGTGTTACCTACAATTTTTTCTTTTTTCTTTAGAACTTTATTTTGACTTGCAATGTATCACAATTTATTTTCAATACTGCAATCTATTGGCCACTTCAATGTTCATTACGTGCTTACGCGTAAAAATGTTATGGTAAAGCAAAATTACATCTGAAAGTGATTTTAAGCAAAACCACGTCTAATTTCTCCACTTAAAGTTGTTTGCTAAAATCATCTGCCCTTGCATCTTTCAGTATTACCTCACAATATAACCTGCACTGACAACAACGATGATGACGACATGGAGGATGAGATGGAACTACATATGCAGATGGAAGGTGCACCAGTGACGTTACGTCTGAAGAAAAACGATCACGTCAAAAATGACGTTCCAGTTTATACGTCAGAGAGGAGAAATGTGCAAATATGGGACACTGAAAAAATGCCTGCAAGTACTTGTTGCCTTATTATGAAGAAAGTTAAATTTACACTTCCCAGATTTTTCATTGAATTTTTCAACTCCTAACCTCCTCAGAAGAATTAAAAATAATTGCAAAAAAGTTATCCCTTTCAAAGACCAATCCTACTGATCTTTTTGATTTTCTGCAAGTTGGGAGCAATTTTATGGTTTGCACATTTTCGTGGGCTTAATAGTATCTAGTCTATTTGAGTTATTGTAAGGTTAATATTAATTTGCCTGCATTTTGAGTTAAGGTTTGTGCAGTTTGCATACATAAAAAGACGTAAAATATTAGAGACTGGTACAGAACTGCAGTTGAAATTTCAACCATACATCAAACTACAGTCAAAAACTTGGCCTTCTTTTATTCACATGCGCAATAAAATCATCAGAAATTTATTCCATGCAAGGCGCAACTACGGGAGTTTCCCCGAATCTGACACCTCAAATTTCAGACGAAATAAATTTATTATGCTAAAAAAAACTACTCGTGTGAACTAGAAAACGTCCAAATCTTTGCTGCGCACGTTCAATACCCTCGACTCAATGGAGACAGTTCATTAGCGGAAAAAAGCAAACCAACAGGTTTAGCGAGGCACTGAAAATCTCGTCTGTCACGACTTTGGAGTCATGGCAGTTCCTGGGCCATTGTTAAATTTAGTCCTAGTGCCAAATAAGTTGATAAAGATATTCGAAAAGAATCGATTCACTTATAATGAAATAACGAAAATGGAAAAAGTTAGAAAGAATTAGGGAGGATATTTTAAGGTAACAAAAAGCAAATCACATTTCAAGAAATTAAATTAACCAGCTAGAATTAAATTTCGTGCTGCTTTGATTGTTTCTTATGCGCATTTATGGTCTTGGTTTTGTCTAGTAAACATGAGCGGAATTTATCTGAATCCATTACAAAAACCACCATTTTGTTTTGCAATCGTGACATGGTTGTGAATGATTATTCAACAATTATTCAATTCATATACAACAACTATTGATCTGATTCATTCAAATTTTGGAAACGCAAACTTCCGTAATTGCGCAAAAGTGACAGAGAAATGAAGAAAATGATGACCTCTCCATCCACACATAACCCATGTATTCTTATTCTGAAACCCCTACACAAAAAGTCCAAATATAGAATATTTAGAACATAACTGCGAAGATAGGACAACATTGGAAGGGTCTATGAAGGCGCAATTCAATTGAAGCATCGTGACATTTTCTTATTGGAATTGATTAGGATCAACAGGTGAACTGAGGCATTGGCAGGTTATGTGGGGACGGGGAAAATTTATGTTGTGTTTATGTAAATGACCAAATACACACGCACTCCCTCACGACATGCTACTATTTTTAATACGTGTTTTTATCTGGAGACTTGTTTATGAACAGCTGTTGTACGGTCAACCTCGTGCGCTGAAAATGCATCATATGATTTTATTGTCTAAATTTTATTTGTATACCTTGTGTGAACCCCAGTGCACGCAGTCAAACACGCATGCACTCCTTTTATTTGGCAGATTAGAAGTAGATTAAATCAACTACAAAGAACCTTATTGATTATGCTAACTTGAAATACGCTTTTCGAACTTTTCAAACAGTGATTAGCTTAAAGAAACGAGCGCATTGTGAAATTACTATTGTCCTCATATTAACTTATGCACACAAGGCATATGATATGTCTGATTTTAAAAATAACTTTTGGCAGTCACGAGTCCATACAATGAGTTTCAAAGAGTGCAATGTTTAAATCGTGTATTTAATAAAGAAGGAAGAATTTCCACACAAACTATGCCAGAATTTGTTGCAAAAATGTGTTGCACTAACTGAGTGAAGAACCCATTTTTTCGGAAATAAATAAATTCAGTGCATTTGATATGTGATTGATAGATCTAAAACATATTGTTTGTGAGTACAATCCTGTTAATACGTCATTTGCATTGAATGATAAATTTACCTCTAATCGATTTGTTTTGTACTGCAGTACTAGCTTTTTTGGGGGGTGCTTGTTAATAGGGGAAAGTCATGGTGACAAGCATAATGTTAAAATTCAGCTAAGGTGACCATTGGAGTCAATGCAAAGATATATATGCGTGTATCTGCAATAAACCATTTCCATTGAGCTCAGCCAATTTGTTTTCCCTGTAGAGGCATTATCTATGAAAAGACCCAATTGATAGAAAAAATGAATGAAATGCCTATGATATACATTGATTTAGATCATAGTTCAAAGTTTGTGCTTGAGCGAACAAAAGAAAACTGACAAGATAAAAGAGTTTCCTAAAGAATTTCAAACAAGCAAATTTTGTTTCAATAACCAATTTATTTCTTGAAATGCAATACACTACAACATTTTAAACAGAAATGACAAATATCCGGGAAAGCATAATTTCCTTATGTAATGGCAAAAGAAAAAGTTTTGAACTGAAAATTAACCATGAAAATTCAACAAAAAATGCAACACTCCCTGATCACAAACCGCGAATGGGAAGAGTTTAGTTTAATCGCAAAAAAGGAAACATATCCAAATCAGTGCAACATGTAGCTTTTTGCAAGTACTACGAAGGTAAACTCTTGAATGGTTGGGTTTTTAAGAACCCTTTCTCAGTTTTTTTTCAATCGAGTGAAGATTTTCCAGGAGGTTCCTTTTAATTAAACTCAAGATGTCGTCTTTTCAGTTAGATCTATCTTGTGTTTTACAGAGAGGAATTATGCTGACTTAGAACATTTTCTTTTAGAAGTGCCCTGGAGGTCTTCAAATAAATATTTGTCAATATTTGACACGAATTTCTTTGAACAGACACATAGAACAAATAGATCTTGTCCTGAACTAGGCAAAAAGAAGTCCCATGTGCTGCCAATGAGGCTCTTCTAAGAATGTTACCACAAACAGTTCAATCATTTTGAACAAATTTCATCCTCCTCCCATGAGTGCAATTGAGACCAAGAAAATTCCTTGAAACCTCCACAAGCATGATGATGTTTGATATATGTGCTTATTGGTTTGGTCAAATGAACATTATATCTTGGCTTGCTAGAAATAATGGTGTCCAGTTGATAAAATTTAGGTTTCTATTAATTAGTTTGCTAAGAAAATAGGCAAATACGTTTCTGCCAGTAGGATTACTTTTCGGAGAATTGGGAAGATGAAACTGTGTGAGCTAAATATATTTCAAAAATCCACCTGTATTGTTTTTATCCACTTTGAAAATATCCGGTACCATAATGCTAAAGTTTTAAAGTTTAAGAAGGTCTTTCAAGTTTTGATTTGAATTTCAATCAGAAATATTAAGTGGAAAACAGTAAAAATTGCCGATGTACAAGTTTTCTAGATATATTTTTGTCATTTGTTTAGGATGAAATAACAATACCTTTTGATCATTCAGAGGCAAAGAAGTACGTCTGTAGTGCATCTGAAGTGTGCCATTCCTTCAAGGAAATCCTTTTTTCTTCATTTGAGCAACAACGCACATTGCATAATTGTTTAGAATAGGTATTTCTTTAGATCAACTGAAATATGCCACAAATAGGAAGTGTCCCTACTTCGAAAAGCATTAAGGTGCATTTATATTGAAGCGAAAGCGACATCGCTTGAAATGGATAGATAGATTTCCCACACATTGGATAGCTACAGAGAACGTTTTCGCTTTTGCTTTCTTTCGCATTCGCTCAAATATAGTTGCACCCTGAAAATAGCATAAGAAGTTACGGGTTGGACGAAAACAAGATACACATTGCTATGCAAAGGAAAGATCTGCTTCAGTTGATGGGAAAGTTCAAATTTTGATATTTTATTGCCTTCATTTTATCTATCTGTACAAAAGACAGCGGCTTCAACTATTCACTGATCATTTCCCAAATAACATGTCGTAGTTGTTGAACTGTAAAATACAGTCAATTAACGGTTTTATGGTTGGTGAGAACTTATATTTCCATGAAAACCATGTCAATTGAGTGAATCTCACAATTGGTCAAATTTGTTTTCGTTATCAGATATTTTAGTCAGGACTATGAAAATGAATGTTATGTAGTACCCATGAAGAAATAGGGTAGTGAGGCTGAAACTAAAATTTCCTCCCCAACACCACTGGCCTTTCTCCATGGATCCTATACTGACACATTTTAGAACAATTGTGTGCCATACCTCACATTCTTGCATGTTGTGAGAATTGTCTTTTCTCGCACACGAATCAATGGTGCTTCTCGTGCCGACTATTTCGGCAAACACCCATCACAGGACAACTTATGCGCATGTACGTTTGCAAAGTCTATTCTCGGTTTAAAATATTTACATTGTGATGCCACCTTTGAAGGGTGCATGTTACTACCTTTCTGGTACCAATGTGTTTTGTTTGATCTCACATTGTCAGCCAAATACCAATGATCCTGATAAAAATAAACATAAACACCAAGAGATTTACTGGAGATTTCAACAAACAGAGCCAAACTTTCATTGAAATCAGGGAATCTAATAAATCACTTAAGCATGAATTAGAGATCCTCTCTGTTACCTGTGTCTTCCTGGCACAGTGACAGCATCTCTATCTCTTAGTGGATTCAAATACTGGAATCCTTTTAATGCTTAAGTATATTTGCCACTGTATTCGGAAAATTCAGTAAAAACATTTGCGAGGAACTAAATTTGGCCAAAAAATTGTACAAGTGTGTTATATTCAATGGAATTTCGGAACAAAGGCCTTTGTTTCGCTACGATTTAACGATAACGATATCGAAAGTGTAAGAACATCTTCAGAACAATTCCATAAAATCTTTGTCACTATAATAGTTGTCCTCGGGTGTTTTCGGGTTTGGGTACGTTTGTCATTCATCTTCTGCCAAAGAAAATGATGAACCCTCTGTCCTCAGAGGCACAAAAATCATAATTTTGTCCCGAAATCACATTTTACCTTTTATGTCCTGACCTGAGGTGAGGACAAGAAGTTTCGATGTATCAGTCAAAGATCGTTTAGATTTGATCTTAAGCTCTGGACAATTTCAATTGATCTTTTAAATTTAAGTCTCTGCGGACTTTTGACCCTGGGGTAAGTATTTAAGAACAAAGAATAAGGTCGTTTGATTGTACTTCATTCAAGACCCTGTTTATGAAAGTTCTTTCTCTGTGGGCTTCTCTTTCAAAGTAAAATTTTACTCGGGACAGATCCTTCTACAACAAGCAATTTTCTTTGCATCTATTTCCTGGTTCTAAGCGGGACCCAGCTCAAATCAAACGCACACAAAAAGGGCAACTTTTTCATAATTCTGAAAAATTGTTGAATCAAATAAGCACAATTTCCATTATTTAAGGTCAGTTACGCCTTACGTCGCATGGGTTGTCATTGAAGAAAATGCCTTGACAACAGATTTTTTTCACAAATATTGACGGAAGATGTGGCCTTCTGCATTGATATAACGTCGTTACAAATTTACTCGAAATCTTTAGTTAAACAAGTTTCTTTTTGTCAATATTACAAATAGGGCATCCTGCATACTTTTTTTCTTTTTAGAAAGAAAGCTAACACAAAATTGAATCCACTACAGCAACTTTCGTAGAAAATCGTAAATTTTGCTTTGCAGTCAGATGTTTTACACTGTCCGAACGATTCCATGGAATTGTTTTGAAGATGTTCTGGTACTTTTGATGTACTTTGATTTGCTTGTAAAAAGATAAACGTGAGGTCTGTTTTGTAAGCTTACCAAACTGACAACCTACGCAGGAGAAGAAAAATCATTCAGCGCAAAAAAGAGGAAGGTATCAAATTTGCAAATTCATCCCCGTGATATATTGGAATGCAATTCGAACACACACGTGAGCAAAGTTTCCAAAAAAAACATCCCTTTTTGGAAGAAGTAGGAATTGGAGGTTGATAGGTTCTTGCTACCAATTTTGTGGGTATCCGTTCCCACCATTCCTGGCTGATTGCATAAGAAGTACACAAACAAATACTTATGTATCAAGGAAATTTAACCATGTAATTTCAATGTCTATCAGTGTAGTGTACTTTCCTTGTAGATAATTTAAGAGCACGATTCATGAGGCAGATTAACCACATCCTACTCTAATTTAAACCAAAATTACTTTTTTTTAAAAATTTTGGAGCAACCATAGGTAAGGGTGTTTTGAGGATATTATGAAAGAGATCAACCCTCCCAAGCTAAGTCAAGTTAAGTTCGCAGTGTAATTGTGTAACTTCTGAACAGCCGTTCCGAAGAAGTGAACTGCATCCGAGAAAACAACAAATTCTTTCTTTTAGCACATAAAGAAAATAGGCATGAACTTTGACAAACAAACAATTATATTTTACTAAATGCACGGCTACTGAAGTGGCCAATTAGAAACCCCAAATTGCTTTACTTCACCTTATTTAGTCATTTGTAAATGCATAAGGGTTTTTCATCCGCCGGTCACTGAGGTTAACAAGGTTGAAATAACTGAAAAATTCGCAAAACAATTCGTGTTTTCACTTTTGTGTACAAAGTTTAAACCGATACTTTTGTCAATAAGTTGTAAAAACCCTAAAACTGATTCTTTAAATTAATCTAATTAGACTGACATATTCTCACGTGGCTGAATTTAATTGAGCAAGACTTTCGAATTTCAATTTCTCAATTCTTCATGAAAGCTTTGACGTTGTCTAAATGAACAAGTTGAGCTAATTAGACAAGTTAGGCTGACTTTAAGAAAACCTCGACTTCAGTCCGATTATATGCGAAGTTTCGAATAGCCGAAACCCTAAAGATTAATATCAATTACTTGTTTACTCACTTTATTAAACACGAAATCGCTATAAAAATCAATGGATGACTGTCAAATAAATGTGACTGATGGGGAAATAATAAATGTGCAATGGTCTGTTTTTTTAAAGTAATGATGACTTTTTTTCTGAAAATGGCGTCTTTTACAACAATTTAATCTTCCAGGATTCTGCAGTATTTCTGCGCTAAATTTAAGAACATACTCAACACAGAAATCCTGAAGTCACCACAGAAAACTTTTAAAAGGCAGCAAGTACATTTGATACAGAAACTAATTCGAGAAATATTTATTTTTCCTGCTTTGTGGTCAGACACAGTGAAAAAAAAGAAGACATTATATGAAAACCGAGATCTGTGAACTTTCGAACGTCACCAAATAAGTATCATTACCTAATGAACTCAAAATCAGGAAATACTGAACTGACAAAAAGCTTTATGCTAAAAGAATAAGGAAGTATGTGCTTGTTTTGTACTGAAAGTCCTGAAGGGGTGAAGAAGTAGAACTCAACAACACCAAACAACAACGTACGAACATTTTTTTGGTCAATGAACTTTCAAACCTGAGCGCCTGAATGTGCGAATATATCCGTGACTAAATTATTCACAATTGATTTCAATGAGATCAATCATACTGGTTAACAAACACAGAAATAGAAAGTAAAGAGATACGGAAATATCAATGAGTGAACCATCAAAGACGATGATAAGTTTCAAGAAAAATCTCTTTCAATACCTTACACCTAAACTGTCTGTCTGGAATTTAAAAAATTGTTATTATTGGCTCCCTGCTCTGAAACAAATTATTCCTAATTGGTAACGAACAGACAATGCTTGTTTTGAAATAAAGAGAAAAAGTATATTTCGTTTTGTCTATTTGTAGAAATTCAAGGTATACGTGGATGTCGACAACATGGCTTCAATTTTAGTGGAAGACATGGTGGACGACAATACAAGAACGAGAAACTTAAATACCAGATCCTACGTAAGTGAAAATATAAAACTATTCCTCGAACAATAAGAACCATTTCTTATGTAAGAAATTTGTATCTGTCCTTTGATACAATTTACAGTCTTATGGCTGCCCCGGAAGTTCCTTTTCCTGTCTCTGGGCAGTGTCAACATTTCTGTCCAATATATTAGGATCCATTAGTTCCATTCCCTGTACCTGTTCCAGTCCCGTCCCTGTGCAGTGTGAATACGCCATTAGTAGCTTCCCAAAATTGCGACCACTTTATCAGAATGACTGACAAGAATGAATGTCCAGATTTCACTATCTATTTTTGATATCTCTGATACAATTTGTAGCGAGGTACGTTCAGCATGGGTGGGCATGAATACGTTCTACGCCCTACGACCCGAACAACCCCCAGGCAGAGAAATCCCGGCCAACGAAGACCAGGTCAAGGTCCCAGCGTGCAGCCAGCACCGGGATCTCGCGGAAATGGTCCGAGCCGCAGCGGACGAGGAAACGGTCCACCCCGCCGCTACCGACGAAGCGCATCCGATGTGAACCATCCCCACCACGTCCCCACGTTTGAAGAAGAGAGAACCTACATCCCCGAAGACGTTAACGTACCGATCAACGAACCAAACGAAGTTTATCCCACGATGCCCACCGTGGATCTGGGAGATATCACAGAGATGTCCGAGGAGGCCAACACCACAATGCCAGGAATCATGGATGACTCAAGTGAGTTTTATTTTTTTTAATTCTTGCTGTTATTTTAATCTTTATCAAGAGGATCACGTCATGAAACTCACTAATGATGAAATAGTTTGTACTTGTATTCTTTACTACTGACCGCTGAAAGCAACAACCACTATAGCAACAGCAACAAGACATGATAATATTTGCAATTACAAGAAAGTCCTCCTGCATGAACGCAAGAGGCATACCGACCGCAGCATAGCAAGTCCCGGGGGGGGGGGGGGGGTACTGAGTACCCCCCAAGCTGGGACTGAGTACCCCACCCCCCCTGACTGGGACTGAGTACCCCCCCACTGGGACTGAGACCCCCCCCCAACTGGGACTGAGTACTCCCCCCCCCTGCTGGGACTGAGTACCCCTCCCCCTGTGAACGGACAGACACCTGTGAAAACATTACCTCCTCTCGTACTACGTACGCGGTCGGTAATTACAAAACATTTAAGCGACGTATCGTTCTGTAATATATATAACTTGATGATGAGGTGATTATTAGCTGAGAACCCACAAGTGTTTTGGGTTTTCTCAACTACGAGTCACGAAAGAAAAATCTGCTTTATACAGCTTTAAGACTTTCCAAAAATTGGATCTAATTCCTCCATTGCAGTGATTCGTCCGGAAATAAGGAGAATGTCCCAGCGCCAGGACGACATGTGGAGTTTTATCGCTTACAACCCACAAAGCGCTGGTTATCAAACAGCCTTTGGTGTAGAGATGGCCATATTTGTCGACTATGCCATGTACAAAAAGTAAGAACAAAGTTTCATTTATCAGAGTCAAATTATTCTGGATGGACGTTTTCTCCACAACTGGATTTAAACGTAAAATATTCACGGTGCGAGTTTAGCACTGGAGATTAAACTTATCATAATATGCAAGTGTATATGGACTAAACATGCTTTTCTGTGGTAATCCATCAAAAAGGAAAAAAGCTAATATGTTGCATGAGACATTCAGTCACATTGGTTAATTTTTTCAAAAGATTGACATTTAAAGTACCATTTTGAAATGATACAGAACTTTTAACCAAAATTCTTTTGTCGGAATATTTGATTTTTTTATCCAAAAAAATCTGTTAACAGATTCTATGATGAAGCTGAAGGACGCACTCACAGAGAGAGACAGGACAACGCCGTCAGCAACGCCAGATTCTACTTCTCTCATATTGCTAATGGGGTGGGTTGCAACAGAAATACAAATACTTCTTCCAATCTAAATTCTAATTAATTCTAATTAAATTTTAATTAAATGTTGAATAGCTTCTGTGTAATTGCTAGAATTTGCAGGAGATTTTATCTGCCGATGGAGTTTTCTCCAAATGGAAACAAATTCACTGAAGCAAGTAAATACCTTCATGTTGTCTGTGTCTTGAATGGAAAGGCTTCGGATTTCCCAATGGAATCCTCATAATTGCTGCATCTTTTATCACTGAATATAGTGAAGTCTATTCAGAGAAAAATCCGATGTAATTTTTTAAGATGTTATCCTACAATGTCGTGTTTTTATCTCTATTTCTAGGTTGATTTGCGATACATGACAATAGATGAACCAGATTTTTATATCTACGTCAGACTTGTTGCACTGTTCATTGCCTTGGTAAGTTATAAGCAACAACAGAAACAACAACCACGCTACTCAGTATATTTTTCCAGATTTTCAGGTTTCAAAGCTTGTATTCTCTTTTAATACCACGCAAATGGCTCAACAATTTGTGATATTGTCACCCAAAAAAGTCATCACAAAAATTTCACCAATGCCAATGAAATGTGAAAAATATGACGTCGTGAAAAGTTACAAGGCTACCGCTGGCCCATTGCTATGGTGTAACTTCATTATGACATTATTTGGCATATTGCCAAAATACTATAGACCCTACTTTTAATAACTAAGCTGACCCTAAATGAGCCAGCAATAAACTAAATCAGTGATGTTTTTGCCTGATTTTCCGGTAGACTCCTGAGGACTCCCCATTCACAGAGAATTCCCCGATCAAGGAGACGAGTGGAGGGGTCGGCTACACCCACGCTTACAAAGGACTGGATGCTTTCGAGCTGTGGATCAGTCAGAATGAAGAGACTCTCCCAAACTTCGATCAGGCCACGCTATTTTCCGGGTAAGGTCAATATGTTATTCACTCTGGTAAAAAATTTGGAATTTATTAGATTCTTTTAATCAGATGGATTGGTTGAATTCATCAGTAACCAGTCAAGTCTGACTGAAGGGTGTTGAAAGCTCTTTGACAGCTGACTAATAAAGTAGGTTGTGAGCTTAAATTTCACAGAAGTTTTTTTGCTTTAATTTATTTTATCAGGAGTCAGATGAAATTTCTAATTCAAATAATGGGAAAAATTCAATCTTGCTGCCAATTAAAATAATTTACTGATCTACCAAAAAACCACAATGATCAGGAAATGTACAGAAATAAAACAGAGACAGTAGTTCATTGATATTGACTGAACAAGCAAGCGAAATTTTTCATGATTTTTTTAGTCATTCATAAGATTTTTTCTTCCTATCAGAAACGTGCTATTTGGAGGATTGAGGAATGATGGATCCAGACGCGTCATCTCCGGTCAGTCTTTTATTTTTGTATTTAACAAAATAAAAACGCGGTCACGAAATTCCATATTTCATGAACTTTGACCAGAGGAATTTTAAAAGCATTTAATTTTCCTTTTTCTTTAATGTGAATTGTCTCCTCGGGTTTCAGGACTGGCGGATATTAAGGGAGTTTGCGGATACCTGCGCGCGTCCATCAATGCGGATCACGGACAATACGGAAGTATCCAGACAGCTGCGCACGAGCTGGGGCACAAGTACGTGATACCTCAAAATAACAAGAAATACCTCACATTAATTATCACCGACCATGTATTTACGTCCATATGGTCATTCTGGATGAGCCCTAGCCAGGAGGAGGCAGAGTCGGGTTAGGTGGCTCATGCTGTGTGGGTAGGGGGGGCAGGGGCAGATTATAGGTGGTTCTTGGTCTGGAGAGGGCAGGGAGTGGGTCAACACTTCAAGGTCTGGGGGGAAAGAGCAGGTCAAGTTCATGGTCTTGGACGAGGGGTTAGGTCATAACATTTTCATTGTCTTGATAGCCGCTTATTCTAAGAAAGCCACAGTTAAATTTGACTTAAAATCTTGGTGTATGGCGTCAACGCAAGTCATTCTGATTTAAATCCCATGTTTTCTATCTTATCAGTTTAGGGTCTTGGCACGATGGTAACTACGACAAAGCTCCTGATTGCACCGGAAGAGACCAATACGTCATGGCGTCTGCTCCAGGAGTTCTAACCGACGAAAACCGAGAAAACGTCTTCACATTCTCTCACTGCTCCATCAGACAATTTAGACAATTCCTCTTCTACTTGAAAAAGTTAGTACCTTACTTCAGACAAAAATATTAAAATCTTGCAAAAGACTACAAATTGAAGAAGTTTGTACCTTACGTCAGAAAAAAAGACTTTGAAACATCTCACACATCTGTATAAGTCATTTAACAAAAACGGCTTTTTACTTGATCATTAAGCCTTGTTCACATGTAACGACACCGAATTAACTTTAATTCGGCCCGATAAAAGTTTTAACATTGTGTCAATGGTTGACGGGCTAAATGGGTCCAGAACCCATTTAGCCCGAATTTCGGTCCGATCCATTGGCACAATGCTAAAGTTTATCGGTCCGAATATCGGTGTCGGTGTCTGTGTCGGTACGTGTGAATGAGGCATTAGAGTTGATTCCCAAAGAAAAAGCACAAGGATACAGCTTAATCTACTGACACAAACAACGTGCATATCGACTCAATAAGCTTCTGGTTACAATTGCAATGTACTGTACGTGTAGAATAAGTTATTCATCTTCTTTTACAGTGAAGAAAAAGATAAATACTGTCTCGGCGATGGTGCTCAGAACTTGCCTGAGGTTGGTGATGCTCTGCTCAGGTACCCAGGACAGAGGTTCACGGCCGATGAACAGTGTCAACTTATGCATGGTAGAGATTCTTACTACTGCGGGGTAAGTTCACTGTTCAAGAATTCACAGGAGATTCCAACTGAAATTATAAAAGTAAAATGAGCCACTTCAATAAGTTACAACCAGTTGTGTGTCAGGCGGGAGACAGCCGTGGTCATGTATTTCTTCAGTGGATCCTCTATGTCTCAGCTTCAGGATGAGGAGTGAGCTTCAGCACCAGCATAAAAACATTGCTCATACATAAACAAGCGGTCTTTCAAGGGAACAAAAACATTGGGCTGAGTCACCAACAACAAGACAGCTCATACCCATACCTAAACGAGCAGTCTTTTTCAGACCAAAGACTGCTCATTCACATATGAGCGGTCTTTTTGCACTGAAAACTTATGCTGAATACTGATCCTGAAGCTGGGACTGATCGAAAACACTTTCTTCACCTATTTTAAAATTAGCCAGATATATCACGTAGTGCTTCCCCTGGATCCTTTTCCGTGTTGCAACGCAGTAAGGAAACTCAATGAACATTTTCACATCATTTCAAAAACAAAGAAATTCTAAACAAACAACGTCAAAAATTCGGAAGAGAGCCTTTCAAAAAAAGTGCAGCTGATTTTCTGTGAAATTATCCAACAAGTCCAAATCAAGATAAAAGAACTCAGAACTTCAATTTTTATTATCAGGGAGGAACTAGAGACCAGGAGATTTGCCGTCAGATGTACTGCTACATTCCCGGTGATGGTGAGTGCTCTACGACCATTGAAGTTAGAGCCGCCGACGGCACCAGCTGCGGAAACAGGAAATGGTGCATGCGGGGACGCTGCGAATACAACGGAGACGCTCCCCAAACTGCAGGTAAAGGAAGTACAGAAGAAAGATCAGACAGAAAGAAAGATAAATGTCGCATCAAAGGTGACAAAGAATGCAACCAGATGGATCCAACCTGGATTTTAAACCCAGGGTAGATGTCATCACCAGAAGTTCGAAACAGTGGTACCAGTGGCCATACAAAAAGGATTGCCTTCCCGAATGTAAAAGAAAATAGACAAAAATAATGAAAACAACTACAACAAACTAAGGCAATGATGTGGTCAATATTTTATATAAAAATTTATCCTTTTTTGTTCATAGAATCCTGTATTTATGGAGATTACCGCGGAAAATTTGTGTACCGGGAGGACCGCACGTGCAGCGAATTAATCCGCGATGAACCTTGGTTGTGTTACGAAGAGACACAGGGAGGACTCTGCTGCGAATCCTGCGATGCCATCAAAGATAACTACAATGAAGGTAACCAACACTAATCACCGAGATACTGGCACCTGTTTGTTGCGACCAAAAATTATTAGTAATGGATCCAGAAATGGGGTGAGGGTGGGAGCCCAATAAACATGAAATCTGAGAAGCCAATTTTGACAACCATTCTTTTGTAGACCTAGGTGAGGCCATGGCATCCTGATTTCCCTTCGCCTCCCCAGGATTCGTTGATAATTATTACCGCCCGCATCTGAAGGTTGTGGGAAGATAATATTTTCCGTCGTGTGTCTGATTCTGTCCATTGAGGGGGTCCCTGTCTGAATGCATCATAGGATAGGGCGCCAACACCCCTCTCTCCCTTTCAATGCATCTTTGGCATAGGCCCCTCAGGATTTGACCACCTGTCCTTCAGATCAGGACTTGACCCCCTGTCCTTCAGTCCCATTGCATCATGGGATAATGGCTATCGTAATGGAATCACAAGAAAATGTATTTGGTTGCCATGAGAACCCTTTATCTGAGTGACAGTTAACTGGTGATTATTTAAATCTGCAGAGTGCAAATATGGAGACCACAGATCTTGGTGCGCCACCATTTCACCTAGAGACTGTTACGAAGAACGCACAGCATCACTCTGCTGCC
Source organism: Haplosyllis leylae (assembly GCA_038406175.1). NCBI lineage: Eukaryota > Metazoa > Annelida > Polychaeta > Phyllodocida > Syllidae > Haplosyllis > Haplosyllis leylae. Next base: position 25,785 of record JBCAUG010239580.1, read on the forward strand.
AAACCTGCGCCGGGTTCTCCATACCAAACCAACCAGAAAGTGAGTCACATAACAATCGTAATATTTACAAATTCATGTTTGGAAAGATAATGGCAATTGACCGTTAGCTTCCTTTCAATCTGCCCGTACATTTGCAGCTGATTTATTTTATAACTAATATCCCATTTCAGCCTGCAAGTACGGCGACCATGTTTCTTGGTGCGCCACAATGGCAAAAAGTGGTTGTTATGCGAACAATGAGCTCTGCTGTAAGAGATGTGCAGAACTACGTGAAAATGACAATCCTGGTAAGACTTGGAGAAGCTATGACAGTAGAGTTAACAACATATATGAAATAACTTCAAAGAATTTTATCAAAATTGAATTACTAAAAGGACGTAATTTTTTGCTATTTAAATTTTGAAGAAGAAAGTAGTAACTTTAATAATTTCTTCATTTATTTTGAAACTAAAATTTTAGAATGCCAATGGGGTGATACTGCTAGTTGGTGCCCTGGATATGTTTCCCAATATCCATTCAATTGCTACGTAAGCGGGACAGCGAGACAGTGTTGTGGATCCTGCATGTCACGTCGCACTGGACCGCCAGGTATGACCAGGACATTCACGAATGAAAGTACACTGGGTCCCGCTTATAACGAGTTCGGTTACATTGAGCACCCGGCTACAACGAGCAATTTCTCCAATCTGAAATAAAAAGTCCCGATTGACATCAATGTTAAAAAGTTCAGTTACAACGAGTACCACTTATAACGAGCAAGTTTTTGTGAATTAAGTTACTCGTTGTAAGCGGGACCCAGTGTAAAATGAAAAATCTTTCATTTACGATAATGAATTTGCCTCCTTTTGCTGCATGTATTTCTTACGTGTGCTTAAGGGTAGACAGATTGCTTGCCTTCTTAAAGTTAAAGACATTTCTGATGATACTCCACCGGTCGGTGAATTGCTTCCTTTCTTAAAGTTAAGACATTCCTGGTAAGCAATTACCCAGAATCGATGCCTAATTTTACGGTCAAAAACGTTAGATATTGGTAAAAGTATGTTTAAAATATGAGCTAAAACCACACCCAATTTCAGTGTACCATCTACTTCAAAATCAATTGATTGTAACAAACCAGGTACTTTTTCATTTAATATCCAGGCTGTGAGTACGGAAACAAGATCGGATCCTGCTGGAACGTTAATTGCAATGATCCGTACTACCAGGAAAAATGCTGCCAGACCTGCAGTTCGTACAGACCTCCTGTTACAACCACAACGACGACCACTCCCCGGCCAACCACAACCACCACAATAAGAACCACCACGACCACATCTACAACAACAACCACACGTCGACCTCCCACCACAACCACACCAGTTTCAACGGGAGGTAAGTATTGTGAAGGAAATACAGTTCCATCTTGATCTTCAGGGTTGACGTTCACACTCACTGAAGCGTAAACCATTAGCAATAAATGCGTAAAGGTCTATTTACACTTAACGCCTGCGTTTGCATCAACGTCAACATCAGCGTCAACTTTAACATTGTGTTAATGGTGATGCAATACTGAAGCAGAGAATGGGTTTTAACCCAATGTTTTCTGCGTGCGCGTTTGCATCACCATTCACTCAATACAAAACTTGATGCAAACGCAGACGTTAAGTGCAAACAGGGTTTAAAAGTCAGTAAAATTTACAGCGAGTAGCCGTAAGCATCAACAACTGAATGTTCTTTAACGCATTCTATCAGTGTGAACTATCCTTTAGCGGCATTTGCTTTATGGCGATAGCAATTTAGCTTACATAGCAAATTTAGTAGTAGAATGACATAAAATTACAACACAAAGGTTCGCATACGGTTGCTAAGGTTTAGCAAAGGATTTCAGCATTGTCATTAGAGGGATAGAGTAGCCAGATTTGTAGTATGCGAATTTATACATAGACCAAGATAGTAGAACGGCGCTTTTCCTCCGCAGAATGCTTGGTAGACCAGGCTGACTGGTGCGCGACGATGCCTCTGAGGGACTGCTATGTTTCTGAACAGGTCTGCTGCAACAGGTGCCGAAGGGACAGACAAAATGTACCAGGTAGTTTTTCCCTTAGTTTAGATTCAGTCAAAACTTCTGGTTTTGAAGCCACACACCACAACTACCAAATTCACTCGCCACACATCCACAGGCTATGCATGTAAACGTTTAAGAATTACCTCCAACCTAACTAGACAAAGGCAACACTCCTCAAATCTATCCTCCAATAGTTTCCTTTTAGTTTCAAGTCCATCTCAGCTAAACACATAACGTACTTGTGTTTCAACAGCCAACAATACTGCTATACATCTATAATCAAGAATCGGTTCAAGACGCAAATGGTTCAGCTTGGTTCGCTACTGGTTTCCTCTAGTAAAATAAGTTCAATCAAATGGCCCTAAAATCTTGCGTGAGTTTCCTGTACTAAAGGATCGAATTTTGTGTAATGTTGTGACGTATCTATCGTGCAGGCTGTCAGTATGGTGACCAAGTATCCTGGTGCATGAACTACCTACAAAACCAAGAGCACCTCTGTACGCAATACGATTGGGTGGGAGAATACTGTTGTGCCACATGCGCTCAACTGAACGGTGGACGGACGACAACAACGACGACGACGACACCTGCGCCGGTAGATGGTAAGTTTTACTTTTTACCATAATCTATTTATTTCACATTAACGGACATATTGTTTGAACAATCACTGTCCAGGGATAATTAGAAAGCTTGATCCATGTTGGATCCTAGTTTAACATATTTCTGAATTTTTGCTATTATTTGGGAAAAATTAAAATAATATAATTAACATGTATCAAAATAATATATTAGGAAAACTATCACCAACAGCCTGGTACAATTTATAAAAGACTGAAGCAGGTGTGACACTTGAGTTCCTTCATACTGAATAAACAGAGTACAAAAACGTCAAGTCTTGATATTGCTGAGTACACTTTGTTCGTGCTGTCGTTTTCGCTCTGAGCATTTCCCTCAAATCAACCAATTGTTCACTTCAGGTTGCATGGATAATGCTAATTGGTGCACAAGAAGTCTACTGATGAACCCAGGCTGGTGCTACGACCAAGATACGAGTCAAGAAACATGCTGTCGCACATGTAGAACTCTAGAAACGGGAAATCCAAGTAAGTGTGATTCAGCACAGTAAAACCCCGAACTTCCAAGAGTCACTGGTTTGAGCGTTCACCTCCATTTTGAGACCTATGTCATGCGCAAGGAATACTAAACAAGAAACCCGCCAGTTTGTGGCAAAGTGCTGCTTAGAAATCCATACAAATTTTGTCCACATGCCATTCACAACACAAAGTTCGTTAATATTTTAATATGCTACTCGATTGTCATGTGACTTTCCAAATGTTCTTTGTATGGAGCGCGCACAACACAGTAAGTACATTAGTTCAGCTTGGATAACGATGTGTCATCAGTCCTGCCTCTCTCTCTCCATTAGACTGGGAAAGCTCTTTACCCAAAAACTGTGCCAAGCCAGGAATTCAATTTGATAATCTTTAATACATTGAATAGTGTACTGATGACCTTCCAACTTCTTTTACTTTTTTACCACTTATATTTACGGGTATTTTCACTGCAGGTTGTCGCTATGGAGATGCGTACACTTGGTGTTCCACTATGGATCGTTCAAACTGCGCAAGTCTCCAGGACGAGTGTTGTGAAAGCTGCAAAGATTACGTACCATAAAACAGCGACAGGGAAAACAGACGACGGACAAACTACACAAAACGTGAACAACATTTCAATTTAATTAGTTTTGCAACGGACACAAATCAGGAAATGTTCATTGAAAAGTCAACAATAGATCTAAAATCCTGTAGCAATGAAATGATTCCAAGCCAAGAATATTCCTATGGCACCAAGGCTATAATATTACAGTATCCATGAAAAAATACGACAAAAAATAATGCTGCTTGGTTACTTGCACTGAAAATCTGAGTGCTAAATATTATCAACTCCTACCAGCTAGCTAGTCAAACACAGCAGAACCTAAGTTTTAAGGTCACCCTTTTTGAGAGACTAATGTGATGTGGAATCTTTTGTGCATTGGAATTGACCTTAAAATCATGGTTCTGATAATTCTGTCAGGGTCTACAACACAAAAATTTAAAACTATTCGTAGAAAATACTAACCCTGGAATATGTAAAAAAAATTGGCGTTTAACACATTTTATCCCTTTTATTTGCTGCATCACATCCAAGTATTTTATGCCCAGAAAAACCTAAGGTTGATTCACGCCGAGGCAAAGCGAATGCGTACACATGTTTACTGTGTGAACGATGCTTCTCAGTTTGTGTTTCAGTTTGAGTTTTGAAACCAAATTGTTCCAGCTCGTTGACAAACTACCTGGATTCTGGCAGTCTGATTACTTGGTCAAACAAAATAATCCAACTTGTTTCAAACTAATTGCATTATTGCAGGTGAGCTGGATTAACTGATAATCCAGCTCATTTGAAAATAATACAGCTAGTTTGGAACCAGCTGGATTATTTCAGGCAAGCTGGATGAACTGTACTCAAACTGAAACATAGACCTAATACTACATTCACACCAAACCAGGAAAAGTGAACGTAAAAAGTTGGTTCCAGGTTGGTCGAACCAATCCTAAATATGTTGCAATACAATCTACTTTGAACACTAGACATAGGCTTCGCGTTCACTTTTGCTCAGTCTGAATAGCCTTCGTACACAGGTTCACCAGCGGTCTCAGGAATAGGTAAATTGCTGCAACCAGACATCAGCAAAAGTAAAACCTAACAACTTAAGTTTCACTACAGCGCTATTTATGCCTATTTCTGATAATTTCATGACTGTGAAATTTACCTACAAATAGATGTGTCATGAATATGAACTTTGCAAGTACAAATTGGTTGCGTCATGTCAAATATTTAGACGTATATCGCATGAATTCCGCAAAGAAAATTATTTGCTAAACTTATTGCAAAAAAGGGAACCAAATGATACTACTTGTGTAACATTGATTCTTCTGAAAATTGTGTATGTTCTGTGCACACACTTTTTAATCATCAGGAGCCCCGTCAGCGCACATTTTGTTCTCCTTTTTTACGTATACATCTAGAATTCAAAGTTTCAATTTCTTGCCAAGATATTCTTGTTCTCTTTTAAGTATCCACAATGCTTAAATACAATCGCATACTTTTGAATACTCACTCATACTAGAGTAGTGCATTGCATGCTTAATTTTTTCGTGTAATTTGTATTTAAGGTTAATATTATCATTATTGTCGTTATCAAATTTTGAACGGCTTTTATGCTTTTTTAATGTACGTGTGCAGGCACGCACTTGTATCTGTAAGTTATATATTTGTTTTATGTATTATTATATTTTATGCATATGTAGTATTTTATGTTTCTACAAATCAGGCTGGTACTGCACCCGACTTAGAAAACGGAACCTGATTTTTTGACGAACCAGAACGTTTTCTGGAAACAAAATATCGTTTCATACATTTCGTACAGAAATGGGTTCCTTATTCACAAATTCTATATTTCCTATTGCAGAAAGTTCTTGCTGCCTAAAACAGGTTACACCGTACTTTTTTTGCACAACGTTCATTTCTTGTGATGGAATCCCATAGTGGCTGTTTGTTCAATTGGTTTCACCACAACCATTTAAACTATGTAAGTTGGCTTCGTAACAACATAATTTTCACTGCCCTTTGGTTTATAGTTATTGATTGTGAACCTGTTTTGAGAGAAAACCCTGCTGTGTGTAAAATTAAGGTGTCGTTCAAAATAGGTGCGATTCTAGTTCATGCTTGTAAATTAAAGTAAGTTATTAATGTTCACTTAGAATACAGCGCATGCCAAAGTCTTTCCATTTGATCTTTGTCTTGCTTTTTACTACACGAGGTTTTCCAATGCTGCACTTTGGAAAGTCTATTATAGGATATTCATACAACGCGTGAAAAAATACAGTGAACAGGAAATGAGTTTTGTACCCATTTTGTACATGTCCCCCAGTTAAGATTCAAGCAAAATCTGACGCGGCATCAGCAGTGTCAGAACTCTCGAAGCTTTTACATTATAAATCATGTGGTATCATATTGTGACACAAAATGTCTCAAATTTGTAGTATTCATCAGATGTTTTCATACAAATGCCATGTAGGCGTTGCGTATTTTAAATAAATAAAAAATACGAGCTGGACTCGGTACAGAGACTTCAATGATTTTTCTTCTCTTTCTTTTCTAATGATGATAATAATGATTGATCCAATGCGCATGAAATCAGCAAAATTATGAAGATGATTCATTTCTGACTAATTTCGTCACTAACTGTGCCCTTCAAAAGTACAGTTCCACCGCAGTTTTACCGTGATGCCATTGGGCGGTCACCCGTGTCACTTGGGAGGTCAGATCGCGCAGACAACCGGGTGTTTCGTATTTGAATTTGAATTTTTCTCTTACTTTACGTATAAAATTCTTGTTTGTATAAAAGAAGAAATCCCGCTGTAGCTTTTGAAACGTTGAATCAAGGGACCAAAACGATCCAAGAGTGTCGATAAACGAAAACAATTTATTCTGGACGTATGAGAAAAGATGAGTTGATTACAACGTTGCTAGACTTGGGTCTCTAACTAAGCCATTCCTTTTCATAGCGTCTATAACGGCGTCTATCTCTGTGACCTTGCTGTGACCCCACACTTCCTGCGTCGGTCTGAAACGCTCATCTTCCGTTAACTGGTAAACAGTCCCGGAAACCTCCGCGCGATCCTTCTTATTCACCTGAAAACAAGAGTTTAAGTTCATATCACCTGAACAAATGGACTCAGCCACTGAACCGACCTCCCCACTTTCACAGCCAGATTGTACAGCAACTTATTATTTCAACTTGCATACATTGTTTTGGTGCGTCTCAACTATTTGATAACATGTTTTCCTTAAAAGACAGATGGCCGCCCCATGAATTTGTTCTGCAAGACAAGTTTTGCAGTACTAATACTTGGCACATGCTGTATTTCATCTCAGTAGTTGTAAACATTAAAAATCTGATGTACATACCGTGACACATACAGTGATAGGCCCACATTGGGTAACGGGATCCTCCGGTAACTCAATGCTTTCCTCTTCCATTTCTACTCCCTGTTAAAAATACAAAAAAAAAATCATTCTATTTTACAAATACTTTTATCACACAACATTTAAAAGCCTTCGTCCTGTGAAAAATTACTCGAAATACAAATTCACAGCCACGCAAAAGATGTTATGATGTTCACATCCGAAAAACTTTGGTTGTACGAAATATAAATGAACCAATTTCCGGGTTTTAAGTTTGAGAAGGTTTCTTGTTTCTAATACAAATAATTTTCACAAGTCGGAGGTGGGTCAACAGTACACGGTGGACCGACCTCCCTCCTCACACACTTGAACATCACCTTCCCTCGTACTACGTACGTGGTCGGTAAAGATAATTTCTGAGGTGGAATGATTAAATTTCCATGACAATAATAGGCGCTAATGCACAAGATGAGCCAATGGCATTCGTTGTTTTTTATTCGGTCCTATCTGTACCGTGTTTCATAAACATATTCACATCGTTACTTTTGAGTCCTGCTTACAACGAGTTTGCTTACATTGAGTACCTGTCTACAAGGAGCAATTGTTTTCCGATTGACATCACTGTTAAAAGAAGTTTAGCGATAACGATTAACGTTTGTGACTTTTTTAGGAATTAAATGACTGGTTGCAAGCGAGACCCAGTATATTTACTATGTTACTAGCCGGTAATTTGTTTTCACCAACTGGTGGTGTCTATTATACTTACAACCTGTCTGAAAGCTACTTTAACGTGCTGCTTTGTTAAAGTCCACGGGTTCGAAGCGCTCATACCAATCGGTAAATGCATCCCTTCTAACGATCGAATAGTCTGCAAAATACAGAAGGAAAAAAGTTCTGTTTTACTTTGCACTGTTCAGGTCACCCGAATTCCACAATAATAACAGCAGTGCCTGAAATAACGGATTACAAATTGACAGCAATAAAGATTGTATAATCAAACTACACTAAAATTCTATTTTTAAAAGTCTATTTTAAGGCAATTCTTAGGATCACTATTTATTGTGGAAAGAGATTAATTTACAAAAGAATTTCTACAATATTGACCTGTTGAAATTACTGTGAAACAGTGATTTTATTTAACATTTTAAGCTTTTGAATCTTAACTGAATCCAGCATGTTGGTAATTTACAATACTCAAAATCAGCACACAATCTAAGTCGCCGTTATTACCGCCCGCATGCGAAGGATGGGGAAGGTAATGTTTTCAGTCTGTTTACCACCTGGGCGGGGGCGGGGG